>JBBPRA010000228.1:0-38203 GCA_038092775.1 Boletus rubescentipes | reverse complement strand
GCACATGCGATTCCAGAGGAGATGAGACAAACGCGTTGGGCACGTCCATCACGGGTGAGACTCACAGATGCAGTTCGCTGAGGGTTGGGTATCACGACGACGCCGATGGAAACGGACAAGCACAGACAAACGAACAACGGTTTTGGTTTTCGAAGTCGAAATATCAGAAAAGTCGGCGCGCAGCACTGTTGGGTTCATATCCCACACTGCGGCTCCGCGTACCGTTCTTGCGGACGATCGGGATCGGCGTAGCGCTGGGCTCGCGGAGGAACAGACCTCCGACACAGCTAGATTCTCCCAGCCTCAATGACGACTCTTCCTTAACACCTCGAGACCGGCGAGGGCCCCACGCAGACGATACTGGAGGCGTACTCTCAGCCCTTTTGCTCTCCTTGGATTTGCCAAAGAGTGTGTTTTGTATCCTGCGCAGTTTCTCTACCGCAGGTGATGACGCACCGTTCAGATGCGTTGTGACCTCTGCGATTGTGTTCAGTCCCAACGCAGAGGCCCAGCGTGCAGTGTTATCCAATACATCTGTGCCAGAATACAACTGTCGTCCACGAGCAGGCTCGCAGCCAAGATCAGAACGTGCTGTAGAAGCCCCTACTGAAGGAGCAAACCGATCGCTTAGTCGTGGATCTCCCTTTCTCGGGCTTCGACCGCGATCGACAGGGAACGTCGGCGACATAGGAGCCAAACTACCAATAACCAGAGGTGTAGAAATATCGTCGCACGCCGTCCCAAGTGGCAAACACGTAGCTGGCGGTCTAGACACACTCCGGCTAGTACTTCTAGTCGAGAGCGAGCTAGAAGTCGTAGCAGAGGTACGAGAAAGGGACCTGCGCGGGCGAGAGGAAGGCCGATCGAGGGTTGTGTGGTCGCGAGAAAGTGACCGCGAGTGGCGACGGGTTGACGTGGGAAGCTGGTTGCAGCGATGTACGAACTCAAATTCGTCCGTATGTGATACAGAAGATGCTTCATCAGCTGCTTCCCAACCAATGTCCCAGGCTATCTCGTCCACCATTGCGATGGTCGAACGGCGCCGCACGTTACGTTCAAGGCATCCCTTCAGCACACGAGTTGCTCCACGACCAATGTTGCATGGCATATCATACACGCCTGGTCAAAAGCGCGTGAGTGAAAGGGGACATAGACACATTGTTACTCACTATGCAGAATCTTCATTGTCAACCTAGGCTCAAACGGATCAGAAAATGGAAGTCGGCCTGTGAGCAGTGCATAGAGTAGACACCCTAATGCCCACATATCTTGTGCCGGGTTTGCACCGTGGTGCTTGCCAGGTGTTTGCGGTGATAGGAGCTCTGGTGCAGCGTATGGTAGCGATCCCGGCTGAAATGCGTGAGCGGGATGGACGGCAGGGGGGTGGTCGCCAACGGGAGTGGATGTGCGATGGCGGCGAGGCACGTGATGTAAGATAGATGCACGAGCAGGCAACGTGGCCTTTGATTGTCGCACAGTGTGGTGTATGGCAGAGCGGTGGCGACGGACGGGAGAGTGGCCCCGGTCGGCCAAGCGCTCCTCGTCGTCCGACTCGCCTATTTTGCGAGTGAGCCCAAAGTCGCAAATTCGACAGACACCCATTTCGTCTACCAGAACGTTTTCAAGTTTAATGTCTCTATGGACATATCCTGCAACTTCATGCAGGTATCGCACCCCTCGGACGACTTGGCGAAACATCATGCCGGCGTCATCGTGAGGCAAGGCGGGCGTGCCGTCCCGTTTGAGGATATCGAAAAGGGAACCGGCGGGACACAAGAGCGTGACATAAAAGTCGGCAAAGGAAGTATGTTCGGCGGAAAATAGAGGGAGGATGTGTTCGTGACTGAGGGAGGACCAGATCTCTGTTTCATGGTCGAGGCGCTTCCTGGTCAAGGAAGGATCACTTTGTCTTTCAATGTCTGATCGCCTCACGATCTTGATCGCAACGACGCCACCTGAGGGAGAGAAGGCGCGCCTGACGGTGGAAAAGCCACCGCGGCCGATGACCGGACCTAGGAGATACCCAGCCACCGTCTCACCCTCATCATCAGGCAGCTGAGTGGGATGGGACTGCATGGGCGGGGTGAATGCGGCCAAAAACATTGCCGCAGGCGATATGTTGGCTTCCTGTGTCTGTGGGAATATGTGGGAATTGGATGAGGTGGAGCCTTCACGCAGCAGTATTTGCGAGGCTTGTTGATCAAGATCCGGGCGAGAAGGGCCAGCATCAGGAGAGTCATCGTGATCGCCCGTGTGATGAGGCATGCCGAAGAATGTACCCCAAGGATTTGTCAAGGTATTCATGGGAGAGGAGGGTTGTGTGGGTTGTGAGAACGAGAAAGGGTCGGCAGATGTGTGAGGTGAGAGTAGCATTGGAACAAGTAACGATGGTGATGATGGGGTTTAAATAAAAGAGGGGACCGTACAAATGGGACGGCGTTAAAACGAGATGGAAGCGGAAAGCGAGATGTGCGGGGAAAGGAGCAGCAAAGGAAGTCCTTCTCCGAAGAGTCATCCAATTTGTGCGTGAGAATCATTTACCATTTTGACGCCGCGGACACGGCATGCCATTCCGTAATTGGTAACCAAACAATGACCCGGTCCGGCAGCACTGCGATGCCTGTGACGCACCAAGACGTGCAGGCCAGGGCGGCGTAATCTGTCTACAAAAAAGGTAAACAGCTTACGCCCATCACTTCCGCGCCAAGAACAGGTCGGCCGAACAGAGAAGCACGTTCGCACCCACTCGTGATGATCGGTTGATGTACTGACTCACTACTAGTGCCAGGTAGAGTCCCCGTCTTGTGACCGGCTACTGTCAGTCACCAGACTCACCGAAACGTTCCAAATAAAGAGAGAGCTATTCCGGGTTGATCCTCTCCCAGCGAATAAAGATTTACAACGATCTCGAACCCTTTCCGCAGCAACTTCTCAACTCAAATCAAACTTTGATTTCTCAAACCGACGGGCGGCGCACATGAACCTTCCAGCTTCTAGTCTCAACCCCTTCCTCAGTTCTATTCGGCTCTCGTCGCACCGATTCCAGAACGCCAGTGGATTGGTGACCTTTGCTCAAGATTGCCTGCCAGACTGACTTCTCGAACCGCGAGTCTGGGCAAAAGTTGAAACGGTTCGCGTTTCACGTTTAGCGGCTATAAGTACGTCGAAAGAACGGACCAATTTAATGAACCAACTCCGGATCAAGGCGGTACACCATTCAAGTATCGTTCTTAATATCAATAACGAACCTCCTGAATGATTCCATCACACATAGCCCGTGTTTGGTCAAGCAGTTACGCTGACTTGTATACACCGTCCTTCCACTACCCACGCGGTAGATGTGATCTCGTCCCATCTAACCCCGTCACATCGACTTCAAGTTCCGTCCGACGTCTCACACGTACGTATTCCCGCGAAGTTTGCCAATAAATGTCGCCTTTCATCTATACTTGACCACCCAAGACCGGATCAAGCGTGGTGCGTTTTAACATTTCGACTTCACATATCCTGCCACCTGTGACAAGAAGCCCCGTTTTTGCGAACTCATTATTTTGACACGATTCAGATTCAAGACACAGATTGAGATCGCAGCCAGAGTTAATGCTCATCTGGAACCGCCCTTGGGTACAATGCCTGTAAGATCTTTGATTCAAGTGCTAGCTATCATCACGAACACTAGGACTATGCCATCGGCGATCCACGCAATGGAATTTTGTTTTTGCGCCAGTCCATCGCTCATTGTCCTTGGCATCCCATCTACTTTGTTATTTACGGCACGAGCTAGAACGGTTCTCCGTCTTCACCCTGGCTCGGACAACCCTTCGTGCCATTCAGCCATACCATATCATCCTCATCCATCGAGACAAATGGAACGCCGGGAGGCCATTCTTGACGCCAGCTAGTCACGAGGTGTCGCACGTGGCCCTTGAGTGGGCGCTCGGAAACACGAAGCGCGCGGACGCTTTACCTATCCTTGCGCGGCTTCAAGTACCGCGTCCGAGTCTCGGAGAAAGAACAGGAAAAAAGGAAAAGTACTCCCAAAAGGTCGGCGGAGTAAGTAGTACGATCAAACGTGCCATAGGGGAACCACCGTCGGACGGGACAAAGTTCGGTCTGGACTTGAAACTTGTGATTTGAGCTTGCCAAGACTGGAAGGACAGACGGCGACCTTTTTTTTCTTGATAGAATGGTTTCTGACAGGCTCAGTAATGTCTTAGAAGCGTGGGAATGACTCCGACGCTCACAGTTCCGTTCGTCCACGACTCCCTACATCGTGTGGCCCATCAGTAACAAAACTAACTCAATTCACCCGTCGGTCCGTCCAGGATGGCTTGAGCTAGGACAATCATAGGGAGCTGAACTTGCTCGCGTTCTAACTTCGCTGATGTTACATGTTACCACCTTCTCTTTTTCTTGTTTTTATTCGCTGCTTTCGACACGTTATACTTTATTGACATGTACATGTAGAACCGCAGTCGATCTCTTCCGTTCACTACAGGATCGGGTCGTGTCGAATTGGCAAGTCTTTTGTGTAGATTTTTCATTGTCGGAGGTTTTGTGGAACGTGCTGGGGGCTGGCGGAGTTCGAAAATCCCGCCAATACTTGAAACTCAGCTGTCAAACAAACAGTGGATCCGAGTTTCCGAGAATAACTTCAATAAGGTGTTCCTCTGTGTTCCTCTTCCAGCGAATAAGTAAAAATTTACCAATGATTTCGAGCATTTTCCGTTCATTGAGAAGTTGCTGTGGCTTTGATTTCTCAAACGGACGGACGACGACTGGAACCTCCGCAGATTGACGTCCGAGTTTCTAGTCTCAGCGATTACCCCGATTTTGATAGGTTTTATTTGTGTTCTTACTCCTCTCGAAGGCCAGCTTATTATTGAGCTACTTGTAGAGCCTCAAGTCTGGACACAAGCTGTAACGGGTCGTGTTTCACGTGTAGCGTATGAACGACCGATTTACAGTATCAACCGCGCATCAGCCATTCCAGTAAGTCTTATCTTCGATAACGAACCTGAGTGATCGCATCACACATAGCCCCGTTCGACCACACGGTTGTGGTGTCGTACGCACCAGTGGACCGCTATCGCCCGCTCATGTTTCTACTACCCGCGCGTCAGATGGTATCTTGTCCCGTTTGACCCTGTCACACATTAACTTCCAGTTCCTCCCGGCCATCTCCCACCACACCCTCTTTAAGAGAGGCCCTCTATTCCATCGAGCCTATCAGATGGTGCACACTGACTCGGAACACCCAAGCATACCTCCGACGCCTCTCTCAACCCGAACCCAAACGCCATCCAGATCAAGAACCGCAGATGAGCCCAAAATCTAGAGTCTGGATCTAGCTACCACTGACACAGCCTGATAGGTATCCTGATGTTTTGCCACTGACAATCAAAAGATCGAGTGTTCTTCGGACCCGTCCTGCCTGACAGGAGAGGGCATTGGATTAACGAGCATATGAATAATTGACCCCGAGTCGGAACACCCTAGCTTGCCGCGCAAGCCCCAACTCAAACGCCATACAATCGCACGTGGTACCCCGACGTCCAGGCCTTGTTTAACCGGATCGAGCGTGCAACATCTAGGTCCTACCGATTCCGTAGCTCCTGACAGCCTGCACTGATATCCTGGCCTCGCCATGGACGGGTATATCGAATGTCCAATACCGAACCGGGACGCGCAGGGTCCCGTCCGGAGATGTTCCACGTGGGTGGTCAACGCCTGGACCCTTTAGACCACTGAGAGGAAGCCTAACATGGAACCTTCTCCTGACCGTATCGACGAGTCGATCTAATGGTTGGCATTGGCTTGGAATACCATGTCATGAAAGCGGTTCCGCAGGTCTCAGGACGCCCCGAGATCTGCCCAGACTCAGTATCGGATCGAGAGTGGTAGATTTCGACACCTAGGCTCGCCTCGCCGCCGCTATCGCCATAGAATGATCGAGCCAGGTTCGGAACGTACACGTGAGCCATTCGAGTCTCAACCCGAACTCGAAACGCGTCCCCTCGTCGGAGGCACATGTAGGAATCGGAAAAGCAAAGGCTACGGTTAATCGTTGTCCCCATCCTTTGCGACCTTGTCGGCTGCTTCGACTCGCACTTTTTTTTCGAGTCGGCACCGCGACTTGCTCGCGCGACTTTCCAGGTCTGCTACACCCATGGCTCGCGCTCGAGCGTCAACTTTTCTGTATGCGAGGGTCACGAGACCACTATGCGGGTACGATAAACTGCATCACTTGGCATGAATGTCACTCTAATCCATTGCTTAGAACTGGTTATACCTGACATGGATGTCGGTGGAAGCAACCGCAGAGACTCAGATTTCACGTGGCCTTGTCTCAGATCAACCTGCAAGTTGCCAAGCAAGAAAATGCGGGGCTGGCTTCCATCTGAGAATCTGGTAATATCAGGACGCAATAATATTAATCTCAATTGACTACACTTTTGATGTGCCATCGCACTGGCACGTTGATGCGCACTACTGTCGTGACACGAACGATGATACAGTTGTTTTACATGTTCCGGTACGTCCCGTTCACCACTGGAAACGTCATGACCCGGGCCAAACTCTGGTATCGTATTGCCACTAGCAGGGTTCCATCATGAATCGACTGCCACCCGATCTCGCGCGGCCTTGCCATGAAGTAGAGGATCAGAGTCACTGCCTGGGGCACTAATAAGTAACCCGTGCACGGGCGGGTTAGTTTAGGCGGGTTATTCTGAATCACACAATGCTTCTCGAAGCCATTTCTCGTTCCCTTTTGTTTCAGAGTTGGATAAGTCGGTCCGATACTCGTCCCCATGCTTTTCAATTGCATTCATACGGTGCGATCTCTGTGTTCGTTCAAGTGCTCGGGATCTAGACAGGGAGCGACTACGGACCTAGAGTGCAGACGCTGGTGCCAAGTCTGTCACAAACGTGGTTCGGAACGATTCAATCTGGCTGAATACAGAGGTCTCTCTCAACAGACACCGGACCCTGTTACATAGTATTTTAAGACATTACAAAAGGTGGGAAGGTCGGTAGATCCAGAGACGCCGGTGGGGTGGATCAAGACCCCGGGCCGGATATTCGCGATCAAGCCATCGATATTTTCAGCGGAAAACACATCAGCTGCATTACTAACCGGAATCTCGAACCCGAATTTCGATTTGGATAGGTACTCTATGTTGTCGCTCTGCGAGACATTGGACACGGGACTCGGATACAACATCTGGCATCACCCAGCCCGGAGGATACTCAAAGTGGACTCGTGACCGATACGGCTAGCAAGGAAATCCAACTTTTGCTAAGAGCATTCCATTTGAAGTGATTTGGACACAGACATGGAGATCGCAACCAGCATCGTTCCTCAGACGGGACGGGACGGCCCTTGAGCATGGTGCCTTTGAAGGGCTATGATGCGAAAGCTGGCCATCATCCCGAGGACTTTACCTCGGCGACCGATTGGTCAACGTTCACATCGACGCGACGCTGCATTCTTACCCATCGAGACGAATGGAACACCGGGAGACCGTCCTCCTTGATGTACCGGTGATCCCGCTAGTCATGAGACGTCGCACGTGTTCTTTGAGTAAACACAGGGATATATGAAGTGCGGAACATACGCCCCTCTCCTTGCGCGGGTTGATCGGGAAGAAATAAAAGGCAAGTCAAAGACATCGGCGGCACAGTCCGATCAAACGTGCCACGCTATGGAGTTCGACGGGATAGGTCACGTACGGGTTCGGGTGCTGGGGTTGAAACTTGGAGCGCGCTTGCCAAGACTTGAAGTATGGACGGCAAACTGGTTCACCGTTCCGACTCGGCGTCACATCTGAGTCGTGCCACGGTCAACTGTCAACATCGACACCCACGTTCACAGTGCCATTCGTCCCGTGATCATGGTATGCATCGGAATACCAAACGAACGTGGTACAGGATGCCAGAGATATCAAACACGGGTGATGTTGACTGGGACTCGGACGTTGAACTTGCCTTGTCCATTTGTTTGAAAACATGAGAACTGTAGCTGGAGCGGCGGGACGGAAGGAAAAACTGGATGCGTTGCGACCTATCGGGTCGAAAGTAGGGTATGAAGGAGTGTTGACACCATCAGGAAGGGTTGCGCCTGGAGAAATCTACCTCAAGATTAAGAAACATTGGAAGCTTGGAGGATAAGAATACGAGAGTAGTAAAGCAGGCCGCTAGGGAATCCGGATCGGGAGATGCCGGAGCAGCGTAAAGTGAGTGGGCCTTTGCCCGAGTCTTTCCCTACCAGGCCGTCTTACACGTACACTTCTTCCACTGTGTGGTAGGAAAAGCAGCCAGCTTGTTGGCCCGCATCACCTATTGAAAGATGGCCATGTCGGCTATTCGCTGTTACCCATTATGGATCAGTGCAATTTCAAAGAAACCCGGCTGCATTGGACCATTGACAGTACAAGGCTACGGGTTCAATACCGGTTGACTTGAACAAATGATCCCCCTTGGGTAAGGGGATATTGGAGCTGCAAGTAAGCATGAGCAATACCAGTAGTGGGCGAACCCACATGCACCAATGACATAAATAAAAAGTGCATTCTGCGAGACATAATACACAGTTCCCCAGGAAGCAGCTCCCACGAGCGCTTGAGCACGCTTGATGCGGCAACGGGTCGACGCATTGCACTTCTGACAGGGTGGCAACAAATGCAAATACCGGATCTTCCCCGGACGACACGTCATTGTCAACGTCAACCATATGTGTGGCGTGCCAAGCCGTCAAGCGTCCTGCCTGGATCCAAACCGTCCAAACAACGCCTCGCCAACCCCAAGACCCAAAACAACAGCAAGAATATACGCCCCATTGTACGTCCTATACGCACACGTTGAGCCACGTCCAACATCACGTTCAGAAAGCGCGCATGCTTACATGACGATCAACATGAGGCCATATACACACGTGGACTGGAGGGCTTGAAGGACGCCACGCGAGATGTCGTGTGCGGGGATGAACGGTGCGACGCGTTGCGGGCGTGCGGAAATCAAGCCATCGCGAGAACCTTGCGGGCCTTCTTCCTTGCTGGCGTTCGCGTGCAGCCCGCTAAACATGAGGCGTGTGCTAACCATTCTTGTCAGTTATAGGGCGCAAGATATCCATAATCCCGTACGTTTCCCTCCAGCGTGCTTCTTGAGTACGTCGATAGGCAGCGAGACACCGTTCCAAGATGGAAAACATAAACACTCCGAGGCAAGCGCCAGCGATGGCAGCATGCGATGCAGGCTGCCACGTCTTGAAGAGAAGATGATCGGTGTCTCCAAAATGCAACCATGGCGTCATGGCCATGGTCATGGCCATGCTACCCGTTGAATTGTTGGAAGTGGTCATTGGGTTTGACATGTTCATCGAGTCCATTTTTCTTTTTCGTCTGGGTTGAAAAGAGCGTCGAACAAGTTTGATAGCGCGTTGGAGAGGTGTGAAAGAGCGTTGAAGGGGTTCAGAGGCGGTCGGATAGGTTTAAAAGGGCGTCGGATAGTGGAGACAGCGAAGTGGGTAACCAGTTGACAGCCTTGGCATTAGCGAAAGGACTTGATGGGCTGTGGTTGCCACTTATCATGACAATACACCCTATGCCCTATGTGCCAACACAGCCTGAGAGTGATCGACTCACCGATAACAACGTTGGCGTCATGGTCGGAGGCGCAGGGCACACCTTTTATCACACCCTCGGAGAAGGGGCGAACCAATCCAAACAGACATAGTACGTGGCCAACCCAATCCATGATTAAAATGTAAAATAAACATTGACAGGTTACCGTGACGGTAATGTCAAAATGCATTCGTCCCGGTATCGAATGTAAAGTCAAGTGATAACAAGATGTCCATGGCTACTGGGGTGAAACGAACCCTGCCAGCGGGGGTGAACATGGGAGAGGCGCGAGACAAGCGAAATGACGCTCACGTTGACGAATGACGTTACACCGTCATCGACGACTTCGAGTCGGATGCTAGCAAGTCCCAATGATATGCTTGGGTCACGAGAGAGACGACCGAGAGGATGGTTGGCCGCGCAATGCAACACACAAGTATTTGGGACTGCCACGTGCTATGCCGTCCAGGGTCCAGGGAGCGTCCTAAGAGCACCGACGGGGTGCACTGTACAGTGAGTAAGTGAATGTGAAGATCAAGTAGTACTGGGGATTTCGCGAGCTGGTTTTAGCCCAACCCGACCATTTCCCGACCCCCCCGGGCCGATCGACCCTGTCAACGTCAACGAGACTCGGGGATCATCAGTACCGATCGGCGATCAAGCACGTTCGGAGGGTGGCCGCTCATGCTAGACTCGATCACAGAATACTGATCATGGAGTCGAGATATTCTGGGAATTAAACACGGCGCCCCAGCAACGGCAGTGACGGAGATCTGAGAAAAACATCGGATCATTGACGACTGCTCAAGCGCTCAAGCACAGCGTGCTTTTCATGTTCATCTCTTTTGACGTGACAAGGCGGGACGTGCATTGAAAAGAGACCCTACTTGGCGTGTCCACACTGCGTCACATCCAACACACATTGCATGTTATCCAAGATGTCGCTATCGCGAGGGTATGTTATTAAAACAAAAAAAGGAGTCTCATAAAACGAACGTGTACTATCACTCGTTTCAAAAGAACACGCCAGGGTGCCACACGCCCCCATCATGCACGTCCTCCCTCCCCGAGGACAGGTCAGCATCCATGTTGTGTCTGTGTCCATAGCGTCCTAGGATCTGAAACAGGCGGAAACGGAGTGAACACGAGCAAAAACGGATATCGGCAGGAAAAAAGGTAATGAGCAAGGAGTGCATCTCATGCGTGATATGAAAGGTGAAAAAACTCTATTAGCGTGCTGGTATGTGTGGTGTCGTATACGCAAGGAAGCAACCAGGAAAATCCCATCACCCTCCGGAACTTGCCGTTTGTCCTCAGAGTAGCAACGATGCGATTCCGAGTGCTGCGGAGAGCGAAAACACGCTGGTCAAACTTGACACGCTCCAATTGCGCTCGCCAGCGTTCGCAATGAGGACAGCTGCACTTTTGCTGCTTGCCGCCGTCACGTTCCGCAAGAGTTGTGTCGGCAACATGTTTGGCGTCGTCGAGAGCTGCCAGAGGGGTGCCAGGGGAGACCCATCGAACTGGTATAGCTGCAAGGTATACCCTCGCACTGCGTCCTGGTAGATAATCCACTGCTGGTAGAGCTCGGTATCGTTGTAGCTTTCCACAAAGTTGGATGTGGGTGCACATGGGTCTTGTATTTGTTGATAACCGTCGCCAAAGGGAGTAAGGACGATGGAACCGTTGGAGACGAGGTCGTAGGTGCCGTGACACCAGTTCATGACACCGGTGATACAATTGGGTTGAGAACCTGGTGGAATGAGGTGAGTACAGGATCCGGGGAGGGAAAGGAGAGGGTCTGCCACCGTTTCCTGTCATCCGGTACCGTGCAATCTCATAGAAACCATCGGTGGTGCTGTATACATGCCATGTCAGCCTACGACGCACTACGGCAGGAATCGACTCACAATGAATAGGAGATGCCAGTTGTTGGTGGGTAGATAAAGGATTCGTTGGCAGGTTGTGCAAAGCCCTGTCAAAGAGTAAGCGACAAGGACATGGGTGTATCGTAAAGACTGACTGAGCCGGTGACGACGTTTTGGCTTCCAGAAGACCAAGTACCGACGATGTTCGTCACGTTGTGGCCCGAGTCGTAGACGATTTGACCGAATGTAGGTACTGCGAGAAAGAGGGAAAGGAGGGAAAATGCGATCATGGTGACGAAGAGAAAGTCGGCCAGGGACGACCAAAGGAAGAGCGGACAACTGTCAACGACGACGGGGATGAGAAGGGAGTGCTGTATTTGTCCCTGTTTGCTCACTCCCTTGTGTCTGAGACCGGCTCTTCTTTTTTTATCCCCCAGCTCACATCGCCAATCAGTGCGTATATAGTTGGCATGTACAAATAGCTACATTTTCAATCCTTTTTCAAGTCTCTCCGAATAACAAAGACGCGCTCCCCATCCTCTGTCGGCGAAAGCTCCTGCATCCCTGCAATGCCTTCCAGACCTTGCACACCACGGTCCTTGGCAAGCACAACGTACATTTCGAGACCATCACCAACCTAGAGAGATAAAATTAGCACTGGAGTAGGACAAGGATCGAGAACCCGAGACCTCGATGTGGCGCTCGGTCGCACTCGTGAACGAATCAACAACTATCGCCAAGATGGTCGGAAGAGGCAAGTGTGCCGGATGCGACGTGCCCGGCGCTGGCCGCTGGTTGTTGAAGTAGATCTGCAGTGACGTGGATCAGGATAACAAATGGGCACACATCGGTAAAGAATCGGAGATGTGGATGTGGATGAGCGACATGCCTGATTGTCCAAGAATGGCTGTACGAGTGCTTGTGCAGCGCCTGCTGCACGGCATGCCTCACGCTCATACGAACCAACGGGATCGAACGAGTAGACCGCACCGGTGCCTGACCTTGTGGATGAGAGGTGAGGTGAGGGAGGACATGTTTCACGTACCATCTTCCTCGATGCCACCTAGGATGTTGTACACGTAATAGGGAAAGAATCGTCGACCATAGAGCATCGTTTGAATCAAGCGTGCAATGGCACGCAAGGGCATGTCTTTCGAGTGGGCATGGCGATACCACTGCGGGAGGTGAGGGCACGGTGGCTGATCGGAAACGTGTACACACCTCTAGACGCTGCTTCACCTTCTTGACAAACATATTGCCGTCTGCTGCAAAGCCATTTACGGCGAGAACGGCACGATCGGTTCTATTGGGCAAGTAAATAGACCTGGTCTAGGATGAGAAGCGTGACGCGTACAATGGAAAGACCTTTGGGGCATATCGCGTCTGGATGCTGTAACCCTCGCTCTGCCTGGTATCGCCCGCAATGACGGTAAAGTCGGCGCCTGCAATGGCGAGGATGGTCCCGCCATTTTCCGTGTAGGGATTAAACTGTCTCTGGGTTGGGTGTGCGACGGCGTCCATGTCAGTCATAAGAAAGCGCAAGCCACTTATGAGGCCGCGTCATTCCACCATCTGCGCGTCCTACTCGTCGGAGTTTGAATACGACAGTTACGCCGAACCACCGAAGACTCTCCGTACACCACAATATCAATCCCGCTCGTTTTCGGACTCTGGGAGGTCGGTTTCGCTGGTGAGTAAATATAGTCTGTTGTCGAACGACGTGTCGCACGTCGTCCAAACACTACTTGAACTCGACTCGGGGGTTACTTGCACTCTCGCGCCCAACGTGTCCTTGAACCAGTCGCTTTACATGCGTTTCGTCTTATCTACGGGTTTTCTCCGACATGAAATCTCCGGAATTTCTCCTAGCGCGATCAAGGGTGTCTGCATTGCCCCAAAACTCCAAGCAGGCTCCACGCCCAAACGGGCCGTTTGTTCACTACGTCAGTGCAAGTGGCCGACACGTATGTCGACGGTGCGCACGATACATAGGGGACCGCCCACATCTCAGGGATGTTCTCCACACTCGTTTGCGACACATCGTTGCAGAGTCGGGATTGCTCTGACTCGAGGCGACGAGATAGATTCGCATCGTGATATTGAAGAATCACAGTGCGTATATCAAGAAAGGGGTCCATTGACATGTGAGCACCTACTTGGCTAGCGCCCTCTCACCCTGCACGTTGGTGGCTAACACAATGCTAGCCCGACTTGCCAGTTGAAGTTGGGCTCGTGGTTCATGCGGCTCCGATGACGGCAAAGCTCTCGGCCGAATTTTCGCCCCTTGGACTTTGAATTTTCGTTTTACAAGGGGACTGAACAAAAAAAGGAAGGATATAGACTGTCCCAACAAAGCTAGTGTTCGCGCCCATCTACCCATCTGAGTGGCGACCTGCCTACTAGGTCATGTGGACTTGGTTGGCGTGCAGCAGACAAGCTTTACCGCCCAGGCACGACAATTAATGTTCCTATGAAACTGACATGTCGAATTCTCAAGATGTCGGTGTATTTTTAATGTAGTACACCGTTTGTTTGCTTTGACTCCAACAAACTACTCAAGTCCAAAACCCGGGCCATAATTTTGTATCTAGCTAGCCTTGGAAGACAGATCAATGCAACAGTGCCAAATCAACAGATGCTCATAGGTGAATCACAAGGATTCGTTGGTTGAACGAGTGCTCCGTGAGCGGCGTTAGCAGTTTGAAACAGCCCCCTTTTGCGACCAGCGGCCATGAGAGCTTCCTTGAAAGTGAGGCAGAACGACTACGTTATGCTGCGCAGCCTGAGATGGGGTCTTTGAACTGCGATCAATGGCCGAAGGAAGAAAACGTTTCGTCATTTACACGACCGGTTTTGGAAATTGTATCCGAGTGACGCACATTCGTCACTTTGATTCGAGTCATTCGTGTACATATCCTCCTCAGGCTGGTATATCTACTAGCGCTACCTGAGCCACGGTATGAGTGAGTTTTTCCAGCACCCACTCTGTCTGCATTGTCCCCATGTCACCATCAGACGTCGAAGCCCTCAACGGCCGCCTCCTCTTTGCCATCCCCAAAAAAGGTACCATCTGATCAACGCAACTCGCATAACATGCTGATCATCGCGTACAGGAAGACTGCATGAGCGATGCTTGCAGTTACTTGCCGGTGCGTACACCGCGTCGACGTCGATGTCTACGTTACCGCGTACACGAGGGGGCGAGAGCACGCGTACTGATGGTAACCTGATCTACCAGGCGCGGACATTCAGTTCCGCAGATCCAATCGACTCGATGTGTGTCTCGTGATGAACCACCCCATCGCACTGTATGTCCGCGTACGACTCCAAACTACCACGATACTGACCCCGAGCCCAGCGTCTTTCTCCCCGCTGGAGACATCCCCTCGTTCGTCGGCAATGGTAACGTCGATCTTGGCATCACTGGTCACGATGTCATCCTCGAAGCCAAGATGCAAGACAAGGTCACCGAAGTGCAACGTCTCGCGTTTGGAAAATGTGCATTACAAGTCCAGGTGCCCGAACGCGGGCCGATCAAGACGGTCGAAGATCTCGCTGGGAAGCGCGTCGTCACAAGCTTCGAGGTCCTTGCGGGGGACTATTTTGAGCGGTTGGACGCGCAGTTGGCGTTGGTGGGTGATCAGCGGACAAAGATTCAGTATATTGGGGGGAGCGTGGAGGCAGCGTGTGCGTTGGGATTGGCAGACGGAATTGGTGAGTCCAGACGGATAGGTTGAGTTTCACGGGTTGATGTGCGCCGTCCTTGCCATGGTCTAGTGGATCTCGTGGGTGCGTATCAACACTGAATCAACACCTCATTCGAAGCGTATTGATTGCTGTATTGAATAGAATCGGGCGATACGATGCGTGCGGCGGGACTGCACGGCATCGCTACGCTTCTCGAAACTGAAGCAGTGCTCATCAAATCTATCACGCCCTCGCGCGCTGATCACACGCCCCTAATCAATCTGATCGCCAGTCGCATCGCTGGCGTGGTGGCGGCTGAAAAATACGTCCAATGTACGTACAACATCTCTCGCGACGCGCTCCCGCGTGCGGTCCAGATCACACCTGGACGAAGGGCGCCGACGATCAGTCCGTTGGAGGAGGCGAATTGGGTGGCAGTGAGTGCGATGGTGGTGAAAAAGGAGTGTGCGAGGGTGATGGATGAGTTGGTCGCAGCCGGTGCGGAGGACATCTTGATCTTTACTTTGAATAATTGCCGTGTATGATCTTGGCGCGGAGTAGTCTGCGCTGCCTTGGTGATGGCCCACGTTCATCTCAAAGGGACCCGAAGAGTATATGTATGAGTCACTCATCCCCATCCCGACCATCCGCGTTCTGCGATGACCGACTATACGCCCCACAAGTTTAAAGCGCTACTGGAAAAGCTCGTCAAGACGCCGGAGGATTTCACTCCGGACGACCTCAAACTTGCCCTCGAACACCTGTTTACCCCCGATGTCGTGTCGCACACGCAAATCGGCGCCTTCCTCGCCGCGATGCATATCCACCGCGTAGAGCGACGCTTCGAAAACATCGCAGCGGCTGCCGAGGTCCTCCGTGCGCGTGCACTCAAAGTCGCGATCGAGGGCGGCGACGAGGACTTTGTCGTCGACGTCGTCGGGACGGGTGGAGACGGACACAACACATTCAACATTAGCACGACCGCTGCCATCGTCGCAGCCGGCGCAGGCGCGCGCGTCGTTAAGGTACGCAAAGGTCCCATTACCCCACTGACGACGTATACAACGTTCGCCCTATAGCACGGTGGTCGCGCATCGACCTCTTCCTCGGGCTCCGCAGATATCCTGCAATCGCTCGACTGTCACTTCGTCCCCCCAAAGGGCGACGCGTCCACACACATCGCCCGCATCCCCTTCACCTTCATCTTTGCCCCGCATTACCACCCCGTCATGGCCCTCGTCGCGCCCCACCGTAAATCCCTCCCCTTCCGCACCCTCTTCAACATCCTTGGGCCGCTCATCAACCCCGCACGACCCCGCGGTATGCTCCTCGGCGTCGCCGAACGCGAACTCGGACTTCCCTTTGCACAGTGCCTGAGGGACGGCGGCGTCACCAACGCCCTCGTCGTCTGCGGCGCCGAAGGCCTCGACGAAATCAGCTGTGCGGGGGACACATGGGCATGGACCCTCGCCCCCGACGGATCGATCACCGAATGCGTGCTTCACCCGAGCCAGTTTGGACTCGACACGCACCCGCTGTCGGCGGTCAAGGGGGGGTCTGCGTTGGAGAATGCGGCGACGTTGAGGCGGTTGTTGGCGGGCGGGGAGGTGGCGGAGGGGTTGAGGCCGGTGGCGGAGTTTGTGTTGTTGAATGCGGCAGCGTTGTTGGTCGTGGCGGGGGTGGCGGTGAATTACAAGGATGGGGTGAGGTTGGCGAGGGAGAGTATTACGTCGGGGGCGGCTTGGAGGGCGTTGGAGACGTTTCGTGAAGCGGGGCGGGTGGGGATGGCGAGCGTGGCAGATCAAGGGAGGTAGTACTACATTGTTATACCAAAATGACCTTGGAATTGAACTTGTCGTCACCTCATCCCAAGTCCATCCAAGTCGGGATTCGGGAAGGGTTCGATGGCTGAACTTGACGCCCATGGCCAGACAAAGTACCCACTGGCAAGCGCCGATGGCGTACCAAAAATACGCTTCGTCGCATCTCCAGTGTTCCAGCTTCCTTTTCTTTGGGAGTATACACTGAAAGGCGTGCCAAGTGTGTCCCAAGAAGTTGCTGTAGCATCTAGCATCTCTCAGAAATAACAACATAATGGGCAGCGGCGTAGGCGACGGAGAGCAACCACAACTTGAACAAGCAATCTCGGAGCTTTGTACCAGTACCACTCCAACTGTGAGCTTCTACGTCATATTTCAAATTTACCAGTTGACCTGTCCCGCAGCAACTCAATGCCAATGTGCAGCTCGAGGATACTGGAGGCCAAGTGGCCTCTGATCATGAAGTTGATCCATCGTGCGCCGAGTCGTATTCCACTCTTGGCTCAGAGAGCGAAGATCCCGGCGTTCTCGGTGCTCGGTTTTTAAGCCGCTTCGAACAGTTCGGTGATGTAGCCGAACTTGAACGAGCAATCTCGCATTTGGAGACAGGTGTCCAATCTACTCCAGTTAGAGATTCTCAGTACCTCGGAACATTGGCGTTTCTTGGCGCGGCTTTATCGCATCGATTCACTCGCCTCGGAGAGTTGGACAATCTCAAGCAGGCAATTTCGAGATTCAAGGAAATTGTACAGCACACCGCAGATGCTCATCCCAACAGACCGGACTATTTGAACAACCTTGCCGCATCCTTTATCACTCGATTCCAGCATTGCAGAGAGCTGAGCGACCTCGATGAAGGGATCTCGAAGTACGGGCACGCTATAGGACTCATGCTTGATGGTCACCCAAACAAACCCCGATATCTGAACAACCTCGCCGACTGCTACGTCACTCGTTTCCAGCATCTCGGCGAGCTAGGTGATTTTGAGGCAGGGATCTCGATGCATACAGAAGCTGTAAACCTCATCCCAGAGGGTCACCCCGACAAACCTGGCTATCTCAACGATCTCGCGAGTGCCTTACTCGCGCGTTTCAAGTGTCTTGGCGAGCTGGACTACCTCCAGCAGGCAATTTCAAAGTATACGCTAGCCGTAGAAATCACCCCTGATAATCACCCCAACAAACCCGACTACCTAAGCAATCTCGCCAACTCCTTCCTCACTCGGTTTGGGCGTCTCAGGGAGCTGGGTGACCTAAATCGAGGGATCTCCACCCACGAGAAAGCTCTGAAGCTCACCTCGGATTGTCATCCCAACAAAATTGGCCATCTGCAGAATATTTCAAACGCTTTCACCACTCGTTTCCAGTGTTCTGGAGAAATGAGTGACCTTGAGCAAGTGATCGCATGGCAAGGGGAGATTATAGAGCTCATTCCAGAGGGACACCCTCACAAACCTCGCTATCTGAATAGCCTCGCCAACTCCTTCTTCACTCGCTTCAAGCGTCTGGGCGAGCTAAGCGATCTCGAGCAAGCAATTTCGAGGCATACAGCAGCTGTAGAGCTCACCCCTGATACTCATCCCGACAAACCCCTTCGTTTGAATAATCTCTCCCTCTCCTTGGTCACTCGTTTCGAACGCCTCGGCAAGCTAAGCGACCTCGAGCAAGCAATTTTGAGGCTGAAGGCAGCCATAGGCTACGCTCACCCTGACAAACCCAATATTCTGTGCAACCTTGGAAACTCCTTTTTCACCAGGTTCCAGCGTCTCGGAGAGCTCAGTGACCTCAAGCAGGCAACCTCAAGACACAGGGAAGCTGTAGATCTCATCGCAAATAGTCACCCTAAGAAACCCCGCTATCTGAACGATCTCGCCAATTGCCTCGTCACTTCCTTCAAGTGCCTTGGCGAGCCGAGTGACCTCGATCAAGCCATTTCATGCCATGCGGCAGCTGTGGAACTCTCAAATGGTCACCCTGACAGGCCCCGCTATTTGAGCAACCTCGGCAACTCCCTCCTCACTCGTTTTCGGCATGTCGGCGAGCTAAGTGACTTGGAGCAAGCCGTTTCAAGGCACGGGAAAGCCGTGGAGCTTACCCCGGACGGTAACCCCGAAAAACCTGACTATCTCTGCAACCTTGCCAACTCCACCATCGTCCGTTTTGAACGCCTTGGTGAGCTGAATGACCTCGAGCAAGCGATTTCGAGGCAGACGCAAGTCATGGAGCTCACTGCTAACGGTCATCCTGAAAAACCCGTCCATCTGAGCAATCTCGCCAACTCCTTCACAGCACGCTTTGAACGTCTTGGCAAGCTTCCAGACCTCGAACAGGCAATTTCGATACATATGGAAGCAGTAGAGCTCACCCCAGATGTTCATCCTGCCAAACTTGTCCGTTTGAACAATCTAGGGGTCTCCTTCCTCGCTCGTTTCCAGCGTCTCGGAGAGCTGAATGATCTGGAACAAGCACTTGTGATTCAGAGTAAAGCTGTACAGCTTACTCCCGATGGTCAACCCAACAAGGCTGGCTATTTGAGTAACCTTGCCAACTCCTTCCTCTTCCGTTTCGAGCGCCTCGACCAGCTGAGTGACCTTGAGCAAGCAATTTCGAGGCACAGTGATGCTTTACAACTCATTCCTCGTGCTCACCCCGACGAATACGACCAGTTGATAAACATAGCTAACTCCTTCGCCGCTCGTTTCAAGCGCCTTGGTGAACCGAGTGACCTCCAACAAGCAATTTTGCAATTCTCGCAAGTAGCCCGTGCCCACACAGGCTACACTGCTAATCGATTTTATGCCGCACGGCAATGGATTTTACACGCTCGGAATCCACGACATCACTCGCTTCTCGATGCCTATTCAACTGCTATTGGTCTCCTTCCTCAGCTTGCGTGGATAGGCTTCGCTCTTTCACACCGTTACGATGAGCTTTTGCAGGGTGCCGGTCTGGCCCGAGAAGGGGCGGCGACAGCTCTTGACTTGGGACACCCTGAGCTTGCGGTCGAGTGGCTCGAACAAGGGCGCTCTGTCGTATGGGGGGAGTTGTTTCAGCTTCGAAGCTCCTTTGATGAGCTGTCTTCCGTCTATCCCAATCATGCCCGTCGGCTTCGGCAGCTGTCGGCCGAGTTAGAGCATGCTGGGGCCACTCGCGACAAATTCTCGTCCTCCCTCTCGCAGCAAAATCAAAGCACCGAGCATCGTTCAGCACAAGAAGAGGCCGATAGACAACGTGCGCTCACGATCCAGCGAGATATGCTATTACGGGACATCCGCAGACTGCCAGGTTTTGAGCGGTTTCTTCTTCACAAGGAGTTCTCTCAGCTTCGTGCTGCCACACACTCCGGGCCGGTGGTCTTCCTCAATGCTGCAGAAACGCGTTGTGATGCGTTGATCGTTCTTGCCGACATGGAAAATGTGATTCACGTCCCCCTTCCCGATTTCACTCTAAAACGATCGAACACGATGGACAAGTTGCTAGGTCACTCCCGTGTCATACCCTGTGATGACAGAGACGGGCAGCCTGCATCAAGATTGCAATTCAACTGGGAAGCCATCCTATCCTCCCTATGGAAAGGCGTCGTCAAACCAGTTCTCGATGTCCTGGCCATTTCTGTACGTCACGTTGCGTTGCTTGAATATGTAGTCCATTTATTTTTATGCGTCTCTGATCAGACTCCCGGAGAGCTCTCACGCATCTTTTGGTGTCCGACGGGACCTTTCACGTTCCTTCCCATCCACGCCGCTGGTCTTTATGGAACCCAGTATTCAGAGCCTGGACACAAAGTATTCGATCTTGTCATTTCGTCATACGTTCCTACTCTAAGCATCCTCACACCCCCTCCCGTTCGAGACACTGCGTCCAGCGGAAGTCTCCGGGTTCTAGCTGTCCCTCAGCCACCTTCAGATGGTCAATCCCCTCTTCCGGGTGTGCACACCGAACTGGAACATATCAAGGCAGTCGCCAGCAAAACCCAGTCTGTACAAACCACCCTTTTGGAGGCCTCTGAGGGAACGGTTGAGGAGGTACTCGCCCTAATGAAGGATGCGGATTGGGTTCATTTCGCTTGTCACGGTGTCCAAGACCCCGAGCACCCCACTGACAGCGGACTCTGTCTTGCCAATGAACGCCGCTTGAAGCTGTCGGACATCATCGCGTTGTCACGTCCTCGTGGTGGACTTGCGTTTCTCTCCGCATGTCAGACAGCAATGGGCGACAAGAATCTCTCGGACGAGGCCGTCCATATCGCCGCAGGGATGTTGTTTGCGGGCTATGGGGGCGTCGTCGGTACGATGTGGTCGATCAGCGATCGTGTTGCACCTGTTGTGGCCAAGGACGTGTACGAGCAGCTTTTCCAGACTGGCGCAATGCCAGATTATCGGAAGGCCGCTCGGGCGCTGCACAATGCTGTAGGACGTCTGAGAGAAAATAATGCGTCGTTCGTCGAGTGGCTTCCATTCATCCATGTAGGTCTTTGAATAATTTGGTGTGAAGTTTTCTTGTGGTGCCAGTATGACCATGGAGGTTGTAGCCTTCGGTGTAGTATCTGGTCCGAACATATGTTCAAATGGCAGACCAGCGCTCTTTTCAATTGAGGTCGTTCGTACAATTGTGAATCGCCCGACACTAAATTCTGATCAGACGTGTTTACATTTGTTTATAACACCTGCCTCTAATTACGGTCGGTGCAAGTTGGCTTACTTCTATAACCAGGCTTTCAAGCCGGCATGAGTACTTATTCTTATTGCTCCGAATGACACGAACCATTGGTGTTGTGGGCGCATATCTGAGGATGGCCTCACTGCCATTCCATCTCCTCCTCCCCATTACCCCTCTTTACCGGCTAGTCTCGAACACAATCGACCAGACCTTCCAACACCTGTCAGCAACTACACCGTGCAAGGGGTAAGGGTGATGTAGAAGGAGGCGGAGCTAGGGTCAATGAGTGAACGGAGAGTGGGCACAAGTGCGAGGCTGAGGACGGTGCGTATTTGTGTTCAAATTGCCTCACCCTCGCTCTGACGTGATGCTCACGAACTTAGAGGGTCATTCGCGACAGTGATGGGTGATGCTGTACCCCCACAGCCCTTCGTGTATAATAGGCGCCTACTGTGGGTGCACGCTCTGCTTCCCGCTCTAAATAGCAATGGACGGGCAACGACGATCCGTCCAACTGAATGCACGCAGTACCCTAACTGTGGGTTTCTATACTTTGTTTTGACTTCGCTAACTACCAATTCAACAGTATGACTTAGGGTGTTCTGGACATCAAGTAGCTCAGGAGGTTGGCCAATCACCAAGACTACCGAATTCTGCTCAAGTGGAAGACCTAGAAAACAAAGGCCCCTCCATTTTCTATGGTCGATTCGGTAACCTAGCTGACCGTGACCTCCAACGGGCAATCTTGCTTTGGGAGGAAGGCGCTGAAAAGTCAGCGAAACTTGCTTTGGTTCTATTAGATCGATTCCATTGCCTCGGAGAATTGAGCGACCTTGATCAATCGATTCTGAAGCAGCGAGAAGCTATACAGCTCACCTCCGATTCTCACCCTGCCAAACCGGGGTATCTCAGCAAACTTTCCGACTCCCTTCTCGATCGCTTTCAATGCGTCGGTGAACTTGACGACCTGGAGCAATCTATTTCCGTGGTCAAACAAGCGTTACAGCTAATCCCTGATGATCACCCTGAAAAACCTCACTATCTAAGCATTCTCGGCCTCTCCCTCCTTATTTGTTTTCAGCGTTCTGACGAACTGAACGACTCTGAACAACCATTCCCAGGGAACAGCGTCTGTCTGGGAGACCTCCCTGATGCCCTTGTCATTCGTTTCTATTCCATTGACGATCCGAGTACCTTCGACCACGCAATTTTGCAATACTCCAATGTTGCTTGTGCGCCCTCGGGCTCAATCACCGAACGATTTCATGCAGCACAGCAATGGATTTTCCATGCTCGCGCTCTAGGTCATCACTCCCTTCTCAACGCATATTCCACTGCCATCGGTCTCCTTCCTCAGCTCGCTTGGATAGGCTTTTCCCTCACAAACCGTTATCATGAGCTCATGCGAGGTACTGGTATGGTGCGGGAGGGGGCAACAGTTGCTCTTCGATTAGGGCATCCTCAACTCGCAGTGGAGTGGCTTGAGCAAGGTCGCTCGGTTGTATGGGGCGAGTTGTTTCAGCTTCGTAACTCTTTTGAAGAGTTGTCGTCTGCCTATCCACATCATGCCCGTCAACTTCAGCAGCTGTCACTTACAGCTGCATCGGAGCATGCTGGGGCCATTCACAATAAATTCTTGTCCTCACTCTCGCATCAAATTCAAAGTCATCGCTCGCCACGACATTTGGAACAAGACCCCGACAGACACCGTGAGCTCGCGATCAAGCGAGACAAACTCTTACAGGTGATTCGCGGATTGCCGGGTTTCGAACGATTCCTCCTCCACAAGGAGTTTTCTCAGCTCCGGACCGCCGCACACTCCGGACCGGTAGACATCCTCAATGCCGCAGAAACGTACTGCGATGCGTTGATCATTCATCCCGACAAAGAAAATGTGATTCGTGTCCCTCTTCCCGATTTCACCCTTAAACAATCTAGGGATCTTCAAAGCACAATGGACAGTTTGCTTGGTCATGTTCGTGTCATACCGTCACATTGTGATGACAGAGACGGGCAACGTGCATTGCGGCAGCGATTCAACTGGGAATCCATTTTATCCTCCCTGTGGAAGGGCGTTATCAAACCAGTTCTCGACGCCCTAGACATTTCTGTATGTCTCGTTGTATTGCTCGAATGCGTAGCTGATTCCTTCCTTTACGGCTCTGCGCAGACCCGTACTCCTGGGGAGCTATCACGCATCTTTTGGTGTCCAACAGGGCCTTTCACGTTCCTTCCTATTCACGCCGCTGGCCTTTATGGTACCCATTATTCGGAGCCTGGACACAAAGTATTCGATTTTGTTATTTCGTCATACATTCCCGCTCTCAGTATCCTTACCCCACCCATTCGAGACACTGCGTCCAGCGGTGATCTCCGCGTTCTAGCTGTCTCCCAGTCACCTTCAGATGGACAAACCCCACTTCCAGGTGTGCACACCGAGCTAGAATACATCAGGACCGTCCTTCGGAGCTCGCAGTCAGCTCAAATAACCCTTGTAGAGCCTTTTGCTGGAACAGTTGATGAAGTACTCGCGCTGCTAAAAGACGCGGACTGGGTCCATTTCGCTTGCCACGGTGTCCAAGACTCCGAGAACCCCATTAACAGTGGACTTTGTCTCGCCAAGGAACGCCGCTTGAAGCTGTCGGACATCATCGCGTTGTCACGTCCTCGTGGTGGACTCGCGTTTCTCTCCGCATGTCAGACAGCGATGGACGACAAGAATATCTCGGACGAGGCCGTCCATATCGCCGCAGGGATGTTGTTTGCAGGGTATGGGGGCGTCATTGGTACGATGTGGTCGATCAGCGATCGTGTTGCACCTGCTGTGGCCAAGGACGTGTACGAGCAGCTTTTCCAGACTGGCGCAATGCCGGATTATCGGGAGGCTGCTCGGGCGCTGCACAATGCTGTAGGACGTCTGAGAGAAAATAATGCGTCGTTTGTCGAGTGGCTTCCATTCATCCATGTAGGCCTTTGAATAGTTGTGTATGATGTCCGGGCGTGTAGTTGTTTCTTTACTGGATACACGTATAGCAACATCTCGCCATTCGCACCCATGTAGTCCGACTTAGGAATGGGAAAGCATTGCCTAGACCTCGGTCCACCTCACATCGACATATAGCCTGTTTTTTTTCGGAGGCTTTTGAAACTTGGGAGATTCTTACCTCCACCGAGAAGAATTTCGGGCCTGAGGGTGTTTCTCTCGACTCCTTGTGCCTTAGGCCGCTGAGGTTGTCGGGTTCCACGGGGACTGCGACGGCGCGACCCTTGGACCAGCATGCTAGGTAACGCCACATTTCTTTGATCTCCATGGTGCTCGGAGCCGATGAACCTGAAGGAGGTTGTCTCCATAACAATGGTCGATTTCATTTGTTGTGCAGACGACGCAGTTGGACGCTCTAGAATGGTCAAGGAACCTGGATGAGTGGTTTTGGACAAGGACAGAGCTCTGCTGGCGTTTTGTATAGCATGACAGATGGAAACCACGATGTTTGCGAGGAAAGTGCCATCCATTGGAGGTTCGAACGGTCAATTCAAATTTTATCCAGTGAGATTGAACAATTGACATGCTGTGACTTAGGAGGACCTGATCGAGATAGATCTGAAAATTGAGCGTGGGATCGTTTAGAATGCGACGTGACGCGTGGGACTCCGACCAACTTGAATGACCTGGCAGGGGCGCTTCGTTGTGGGCCATAACTGCCACTTTAGTTTGGACATGACCCAATTTTCAGAAAAGCATTTCTATCTAAGAAACAACGTCTTGCGTACTAGCTGCGACTCTTGGCTAATACCCTAGTTCTCCTTCAGGTGTTCAGCAACACGATTCGGAACGCTTAACGATCTAAGCTGGCGCAGGATGAGAGATGCGTGCTCTTGATAAACTGTCCTCGGCCTACATACGTGAACACCGCGCGAGTTGTACGCCTCCGAACATCGGGTCCGACTCGGACCACGACTAAATGACGGGACTGGATCATCATTGATGTGGCTTCGGTAAATATGCATGTCGCTCGCCACGGTGTAATTGGTGCCTGTAAAAGCGACCCTGAGGAGAGGTCGTCAATGGTCATATAGGTCCACCTCTTACCGTCATCTTTTGGTTCCCTTTCCGTCCCCATTCCTTCTGGGTCGCATTCCAACTACAGTCCTTCCCTTTTTTCCCTGGCAGGTTGGTTTTGATTGACAGGACTCTTGCAATAGAGGTGGTATATATTAATAGTCCACCATGCTCAATGACTTGGGCAGCTCCCAACGTTTCTGGTCAGTGTCGATGCTCACCGTGGCGGGTTCAGAGCAGCCAACCGCCAGCTCATCCTCGGCAACGTTGGAGTCAGTCGATGGACCACATGTACGCTCTCACAAGGATTTCGGGGTCTTGGCTGTGCCTGCACGGCTACGCTATGACCCTGGTCGGCAACTGGATCTTGGGCGGTGGACCCAGCTCGGCTTGGGTCTAGGCTGTACATTGGGTGAGCATGCCGTCATGGACACAACGTGTTCATTGTGTTAACGCAGGGAAGTGGTGGCCAATCTTTATTACTGCCAGCCTCTCTTGAGTAAGATGGGCCTGTCATTTGGGGTGCATTCCTTGCTCAAGTATTACCTTTTCAGTCGAGATAGCTATTTCCTTCCATGAGGCGTATACGACGGTAGCATGGTAAATTCGGGCTGTGTTTACTTGAGCATTACTGACGGCGTTTCAGGATACCTACCATGTATCAAGCAGGGTGCGTTTCCGCCGACTATTGGACTCATAATGCTTACATATTATAGATACTGCATTGGACTATTTTTCATCTCTCCTCTCGGTGACCTGGTTCGGCGTCGTCAGCTGGTCATGACCTTGGTCTGTATCACGACCTGCCTTTCGATAGGCTTGGCTCTATCACGGAGCTTCGTCGCGTTCTGCACGCTCGCTGTCCTCCTTGGCGTGTTCAATGTTACCCCCCAAATCCTCATCCCCTTGGCGGCGGACCTCGCAGCCCCACAACACCGAGCTTGCGTCGTTGCAATCCTCCAATCCGGTCTCATGCTTGGTATCCTCCTCACTCGTGTCCTCTCTGGCGTTATTGGTTACTTTACCACCTGGCATACGATGTACTACATTGCCATCGGCGTACAGGCCGTCGTCCTGTGCGGTGCCTACGTCCTCATTCCGGATCATCCGCCAAAGAATCCCCATCTCACGTACGGGGAGATCTTACACACCATGATCACGTATTCCGTCACCGAACCGAGACTAGTGCAGGCGACGTTGATCAATTTTGCCTCAATAGCATGTTGGACTAATTTTTGGGTAACACTTACGTTTTTGTTGGGCGATGAGCCATATCATTTCTCGACGTAGGTGCCTCCTTGCCTCCCCTTTGCTGCCATACTTACACTCCAAATTTTCTCATATAACGACGAAATGGAAATTCCGTGACTTGATGCGTTTGTTCAATTATTATTTAGGCTGTATATCGGCTTATTCGGGTTGATCGGTGTCTTGGGCATATTTTCGGCTCCGCTGGCGAGTCACCTCATTGACCGGTTTGGTGCCTGGTATTCCGTGCTCGTAGCGACCCTTTGTCTGCTGGTCTTGCAGGGCATTGAAATGGCTGCCGGTGGTATCCACATTGCCGTCGTCGTCATCGTGTGTTTTGGGATCGACGCGCTTCGGCAGACGCAGACGGTGTCTTTGCAGACTATTGTATTGAGGTGAGCAAGCTTTCATGATGACACGCTCTCTGAGATGAACGGAGGTACGCAGTATATCTGAAGAGGCACGTTCGCGCCTGAATGCCATCCTTACTGTCTGGGTACGTATCCCCTTCCAGTTTTTGACTACATTCACTTCTTTCTCAAGCGCGAGTGTTCTCTTGCTGACGTCTTCCCACGCTCTTCGACATTCTTGTGCTTGTTATCAACAGCTATTCGCAGGCCAAGTCGTGGGGTCCTCCGTCGGATCACACGTCTTCCTCCAATATGGTTGGCGCGCCGCTGCCGGCCTCTCAGTCGGTCTGTACGGGTGGCAACTGCTCATCCTGTTCATGCGTGGACCAAATTGTGCACGGCACGTTTGGTTTGGTTACGAAGGTGGGTTTGCGCTAGGTCATCAGAAACGTACCGAAACTGGTTCGTGCTTGGCGAGCGTGGGTGACAAGACGGAGACGGAGATGGCGGCACAGGAGAGTGTCGAAACGTTGGTGCATGGAAGCTCTTGCTGGCCGGGAAAACATGTATGATCGATCATTACTATTAGAGGAGACCAAGAGCAGGAAGAAAGTATGGCGTGAAAGATTGGGTGTTCTATGTATCTGTACACCGATCCACATCCTGTCTTTGGTTGTTATGCTACATTGGATGTACACGGGCTGGACCATAACAGAATAATAGTGTTACTAATCTTCTGACGTTGACAGAACATAAGACTAATCTATCAGCCCAATACTATGTGTCCGAGTCTGCCATAATAATTCGGTAGTACTTCGTAGGGGGACCAAGCGATCACCACATGCGCACAGAAGATGGAGGACAATGCGATAAAGAGGGAAATTATCGAGCGATGCAAAGTTCTAGAGCTTGTCAGATGGCATGCTAATACGTGGATTAAAGGGAAAGCGGTTCAAACCCCTCGGGCGACCAAATGACCACACGGGGAGATGGAAAGGGGCACACGGCAGATAGACAGGCGGGAAAACTGCATCCACGTGCTCGAAAGCGAGGATATAGGACTACATACCCTTACAAGGCAACTCGATGACAATATGAATGTGGGTTGGGTTCCCTGGTTCCTGGACTAGTCGTGACGCGTGGAGGTTATCCGCACTTTGTTTGGTACAGGAGTGTTTCAAGTTGGTGTGGCAGACTCTGCCGCAGAGGGTCCAAGTGCAGGCGAAGAGAGGATCCTTGAGCTAATTAGTCCACAACCTGAACTTGAAGAGAGAGGACACTAAGCTCACTTCGACCGCTACTGGGACTCAGGCACTGAAACGTGTCAAACCCTTTGACCTCACTGTGGATTCTATCATTGTTCGTCAAAGCAGGATATGTTTTTCAACAGGTCCAGGACTGGCGAGAGCAGATCGAACGGCAAATTCGAGTCTGGATCCCGTCAATTTGCACTATGATAGGCCACATCGGGTCCCGAAATGTTGGTGCCACTTGCAGATACATAGTTGTGCAAGAACTCTGACGGGCTCCTCGGAGGGCGTATCCAAGGACTGACCTCATGAGGTTACACTGGCTCAGAAAGGCGAGAAATCGTGGTTCCTTGGATCGACTTGAACGTCTGGGCCTCTGTGATAGCGATGTCGGCGCAGTACCGTCTTCATTAGGATTTTGGAAATTCCAGACACTGCCTTCTGAACGAATGCCATGTTGTGAAACCGCGGACTCGAGGAGTGCTTGCAGGAGTGTGCGTGTTCCTCCGATTTGTGTAAAAGCTTGACAAAGCACAACACCGCGGGGTGTCAACATTTCAACATTGCACAGGTACAATCACGACCTATCACGACGTTGCGAACCTCACCATGTCATGGCCCCGCAACTGACAACTGGCCCACTTGGCCGACCGTTAGTATTAAGACATAGTCTTCTGCGTAACACTGCCCCTAGCAAGATATTTTTCAGGGTTCAAGCTGCGGACTATGATGTACTAGCTGTGCTAGGCAATGAAACCCACTGACGCAAAACTCATTACGTTCCGAGTAGCACGAGTTCGGGGGGTAGGACGCTGTCATCGTGAATCTCTCGACTCAGTGAGTAGTTACTATGTGGATCCAAGTCAGGTTGTCATCCGTCTCATTTCGTGCCTCGTTCCCGGTGGCATCCACCCTCGTCCTCGATCACACCTCAGCCCATTCACGGCCAAGGTTGAAAGACTCGCAAATAATATATGATTGCTGTCGAGACCCCCTCAAGTTTATCTACTCCTCGTTCTTGTCACCATATTTCATCTTGCATCGTTCGATACCCGCTCGTGGGATCAGGACTGGGACACGCTTCAGCAGTTTCCGTAGTGAACAGGAACAACCATTCTCAACATCGACAGACAGCAGGTCAGTCTTAACTTCTTGTTGTCACGCGCGGTGTGGTAATCAATACGCCTTTCGCGCATGCCAATCCAGATTTCCGCACAGCGAGGAGCCAAATTACGCCTGCAGGTCAGGGCGATGATTCATATCTCCGCTTAACTGTGGGCCGCAAGGTTATATACCTCAGCCTGTTGATGTCCGCGCTGCTGCTCGTGTCTCTGCTTCTCCTCCTGTCCGTTTCCTTCGCTGGTTATACGATGGATGTGGAACAGGCCCATTCAACTATTGAAGAATCTCTCGTACCGCATAAGGATTTTGGGTTCCTCGTCGTTCCAAAACGACTCAGGTACTCTGCTGCACATCCGTTTTATTTTGGACTATGGTCCAAGCTAGTGTTTGGCTCAGGATGTGCATTCAGTTAGTGTTCCAATACTGAAGAGAACCCTCTCTGACTTCTAGAAGCTGTGGCAAATTTGTACTATTGCCAGCCCCTCTTGAGTATGTCTTTTATGCCCTCCTTACCATCCGGCCCGCGTAGCCTCATTTCGGTCCGCAGTCCAGATGTCGATTGATTTCCAAACAACATATGCGGATGTATCACAGTGAGCAATTTCATTTGAAACTGTTCTTTTCTGATTTTATGCAGGGTTCCTACCATGTACCAACTTGGGTACGTTGTCACTGTCTATTAGCTGACCGGAACCTAACATGTCTGGGGCACAACAGATATTGTATTGGACTTTTTTTTATATCACCTCTGGGGGATCTTCTCCGAAGACGTCAGCTAATTCTGACGCTCGTGACCATCACAACATGTCTTTCAATCGGTTTGGCCCTGTCGAAAAGCCTATTCATCTTTCAGACATTCGCATTCCTTCTTGGGGTGTTCAACGTTACCCCTCAAATTCTCATACCCTTTGCCGCCGACTTGGCTTCTACAGCACAACGTGGAGCAGCAGTGTCAGTTCTGCAGTCCGGCATCATGCTGGGAATATTACTAGCTCGCGTGTTAGCTGGGGTTGTTGCCTACTTCTTTCATTGGCGCGTGGTTTACTATATATCCATTGGGATCCAGGTCGTTATCTTGTGTGGGACATACCTGCTCATACCGGATCAGCCGTGCAAAAATCCTGATCTCACTTACCTGGAAATATTTTACACAATGGCCAAGTATCTCGTCACCGAACCGCGACTCATTCAGGCGGTGTTCATCAATCTTGCATCTGTTGCATGCTGGTCCAGCTTCTGGGTGACCCTGACTTTCCTTTTGGGAGGTCCACCCTATCATTATTCAACGTAAGTTCCTTCGCCGTCGCGCTGAGCCGGCTGACACTGAACTCCTAGGCTGTACATTGGTTTATTTGGTCTCATTGGAGTCGTGGGTGTGCTTTCAGGCCTTCTATTCGAGCGATTCATCGATCGACTTGGGCCTTGGTTGTCGTTGGTTGTCGTCACCTGTTGTCTTCTTGTTTTGCAAGGCATCGAAACCGCAGCCGCAGGGATCAACATAGCTGTTGTAGTCGTCTTTTGCATTGGACTCAATGCTTTCCGCAGATCTCAAACCGTCTCTCTGCAGACCATCGTCTTTGGGAAAGTCTTCGCTGTCGATCATTGAATGATACTATCTAATCTATACTTTAACCAGGATCTCGGAGAACGCGCGATCACGGTTGAACGCTGTCCTGACGCTTTCGGTATGCACGTCAACTCCATAAGAAATGTGTGAATCCTTACCTTGGATGCTGTGTATTTATAGCTTTCTGCAGGGCAAGCGATGGGCACGTCTGCAGGATCACAGGTGTTCTTGACTTATGGCTGGCGTGCTGCTTCCGTTCTTTCCATGGCGTTTTATGGATGGCAATTGTTTGTTCTCTTCCTCCGGGGCCCAAACTGCAAGCGATCCACGTGGTTTGGTTACCAGGGTGGATTCACCTATGAAGCAGAGCAAAAGCAAAACGGTACCGCGACGCAAACATCTTCCATGCACGACGTTGTATGTTCCGACTCAAGTCAGGTAGGACACGAGAACCCTCAAACGTGAAGATGACCTGTCAGCGACACTTTACATACTCCAATGATTACTTTGCGCTAGATATCGATATTTCACTCGCAGGACGCAGAATTGCTCTCATTTATTGCTATGGACTCGTCACTGATTCAGATTTCTTTCGGGTGTACCTTACCAGCAACTCTAATGTTTTCTTCGGGAGTAATTTACATTGTGGCAGTGCCCAGATATTTATGTAATACTAGCAGTGCTCTAGCCTCCGAGGTTCGCAACAATCGGAAGAGCACGTGCCGGTCTCCAGCGACACATGTGGAATGACTCAATGAGCATTGAGCACCACAAGCTGAGCATAGAATGATACTTCAATGTTGCAGCGGTAGCCATTTGATTTTTACGAGTGGTTTGCAGGGGCGCAATAGAAAAGTGAGTTCTGCCAGTGGAGTTTGCTTGGCTCTGGGCCGGCTTTGAACTCACTTGCATGCAGCGGGAATAACGGGCAGGCCGCCATGCCTCGGGTGCTTCATGTTTCAAAGTTACCCCTTTGGCAAGAACCAATAAGATGGTGGATGCACAGAACTTGTTGGGGAAACTCGGAGTTGTCAATGACGTTCAAACATATCGAGTAGTAAGTGCCCGATACACTGGTGCGTCTTATTGGTTCTTAGCACAGGTGTAATTACTTCCATTGTTATCATAGCACGCTTAATCATTATACCTGTTGGCCTATCCTGGTTCGCCATGTGTCTAACACTATTTATGCTGCAGATGTTGTTAGCAGTGGTACCATGATTTCTTCGACCAACACTGTGGTCTGCGTGCCAAGCCCTCAGGCTGCACCCCTCGCAGGCAAAGGAAATTACACCGTGCCCTCAGTTGACTTTGGAATCATTCCAATTCCAAAGAGGCTTCGTTACAATCCCGACAAACCTTTCCATTTCGGATTTTTGTTGAACGTGTCGTTTGGGTTTGCGAGTACATTTTGTACGTGCATGAGCCACCGGCAATGTGACAGATTCATCTTGACCTCGTCCAAGTCGTCGCAAATGTATACTATTGTCAACCCTTGTTGAGTAGGCAAATTTCGCGCACTTTTTTTTCTAGAATATTTATCGCTTGTTTTACAGTCGCATTTTCAAAGTCTTTCGATGTTACCTACAGCGAAGTATCAGTGTAAGTGATCCAGCCACATTCGAAAGACAGTATTAAGGGAAAGCCATCCCACAGGGTACCAACGCTGATACAGGCAGGGTATGTTACACTCACATTGCGTACGAATCAGTGTAAGTCAATACGCTAATCAGATATGCCACAGGCCTCCTTCTGATATCCCCTCTTGGAGATCTAGTCCGCCGACGGCAGTTGATTTTGTTGTTGGTCTCGGTGTCAACTATGCTTACCGTCGGTCTTAGCATGGCACCCAACCTCCGTATTTTTGAAGTATTATGCTACTTGATCGGCGTCGCCAGTGTCACTCCACAGATCCTCATGCCCCTTGCAGCCGATCTAGCTCCACCAGAACGCAGGGCATCCGCACTATCCGTGGTACTTTCTGGCCTTATGCTCGGGGTCCTGATCGCACGCGTGCTCGCAGGGGTCATCGGCAACTTCAATACATGGCGGATAGTCTACTACACGGCCACTGGTGTCCAGTGTCTTGTTTTGGTTGGCGCATACTTTATCCTACCAGATTATCCAGCCAAGAATGGCGACTTGACGTACTTCAAGACTCTATACTCCATGGGCAAATACACTCTCACCGAACCACTCCTGATGCAGGCTGCGTTGATCAACATCGCATCCTGCGCGTGCTTCAGTAGTTTCTGGGTGACATTGACGTTCTTGCTTGGTGGACCACCATACTACTACTCGACGTGGGTAATTGATTGATCTCGATAGAGCCGCTTCCATCTCACGACGCGACTTACCTGGGTTCAGACTTGATATCGGCCTTTTCGGACTTGTAGGCATGTTCGGCGTGCTCGTCGGCCCATTTACTGGCCGGCTGATTGACAGTCTCGTACCATGGTACGTCACCTTGGTAGCGACGTCCATCCTTCTTGTTTTCCAATCTATACAAACCGCTGCGGGTGGAATCAACGTGTCGGCGATCGTAATTGCCTGTTTCGGGATCGATTTCGCCCGCCAAGTGCAACAAGTGTCCTTAGCTACTGCAGTGTTCAGGTATATCTCGTTCCGATGCTGAATGAGGATGATAACGATTACCACCTAATAGCATCTCTACCTCCGCAAGAGCTCGCCTCAATGCCGTTCTCATTCTGTCGGTGAGCACAAACCTTGTAAGATGATAATGGGTCACACTAACGGCCAGCGCAGCTCCTCATTGGACAAGTCATAGGGACCTCCGTTGGGACACAAGTGTTTGTCCAGTATGGTTGGCGGGCTTGCTCCTTGTTGATGTTGGCGTCGTACGCTCTTCAACTCGGGATCCTTGTAATGCGAGGACCTCATTGCCCAAGAAACCACTGGTTTGGGTGGGTGGGTGGTTTCGAGGCTCGCAAGAGTGTGCTGGAAGCACGGAAGAAAGACGATGCCCTCAAAGCCGTGGCCACAAATTCAATAGATGAGCTTCAAGTTCAACCACCTGAGAAGGTAACAGAGGGGGGCTTAGTGCGGTTTACGAATTCAGGAGACGCTGCCAACATAGTATGATAAAGGGAGGATCCTTGTACTGATATATTTGTACGTTGTGGAATAGAATAACATAATTAAGGTTATCATCGAGCGTCTCAAGTCGCCACCAAGGGAGGTCAGCCCCCCCACACCCGCGGTGTCGCTTTCGTGCACGGCGCGAAGATGGCCATGAGAAAGTCAAGGTGTAGTTCAATTTGCGGTTTCACGCTGCAAACGGAGAACGGATGCTCGTTGTCAGGGCTGAAGAAATGCCATATCACTGACAGGGGGAGCACTTTATGACGTTACTGCTTGACGCTCTTTCGTGCTTAGGCCGTCCTCTCACGAGTCAATAAAAAGGCAATTAAAGATCCTATGAGAATGTTTTTATGCTGAAGACTGGTCACTTTTTAGCTCACAGGTCTGAGTCATTGCTGGTGATGGCTCAAAGAGACAGTAACGGACCCCAGTTTCACCCTACGCCAGGACCCCTTCGTGAGACCCTTTCAAGGTTGACATTCTATTGAGTGAGCAGAGTTCGTTATCACGAGGCGCACCTGACCTCTCGAGACTCCAGCCTACTAGTTGTCAGAGCACACGGTGGCTAATTGGCCAATGGTCATAGATCCAAAACGTCCGCACGCTGTCACCTTTGAAAGCTATTTTTACTCGACTGGGTGTTACGCTGTGTTACAATTCCTGGAGTCGCCGAGAGCTTTGAGTCGAGAGCGTCCCGAGCGGAGCTCGAAAACTTGGGATAAAGGTTCGAGCGAAACCCGTGACCTTCGAGATGAAGAGAACACCAAACGAATGTACAGAGGAGAGTTATCAGTCATAAGACCGTATACAGGTTGTAAGAGGCGTAATACTCGTAAAGATGTCTGACGAAGACAGGAAGAAAGTCTGCGGAGTAGAGTCGACTGAATATCGGAATTGGTAAAAAGAGCAAATAGGTTACTTTGTTCGTTCACGTGACTCCCTCTGTCAGACTTGTCCCGTCAGCACTCAGACTTCAAGTACCCTGTCACACTGGGGCCAACAGTGATTCGATGCCTTTTTTCCTCATTGCACGTATCTCATGACCAGCTTACATATGAATGTGCACTTTTGATTACTCAAATTACCTTTCCATGGATTCAGACGCAGTCACCTGGTGTCTTCCCAGGTGATATAAAAATACGAGGCCTTAGATACAAAATGGGGCCCCGTCTCTGCTCCACGAACGATGTCGACCCCCCATACTAGCATAACCACGCGGTCATCGACAGCTGGTGTACCTTCACCAGTCGAGCAAGTGCTAAATATTCGACACCCTTCGTACCGATATGACTTTGGGTTCTTACTCATCCCGGAGCGACTCCGTTATGATCCAGACAGACCGTTCTACTTTAGTACGCTCCTGAACGTCTTCTTTGGCGTTTGCAACACTCTGGGTGAGCCCAACTATTACGTACACTCTCATGCGCTCATGGTGCGACAGTTTGCGCCAATCTTTACTATTCCCAACCCATATTGAGTAAGGGTGATCGCTCTCATGGCGGGGCTCCGTGGCTCAGGGAACACTAGTTCAATTATCAAACTCCTTCTCCGTTACCTATGACGAAGTATCAAGGTAATTACTTGACGCGTGCACGTAGAAACCCATGCTAATGTGTCTTGTCAGAATCCCCACCTTAGTACAGGCAGGGTAGGCTGTTTAGATTTTGGATTAACCCTTACTCATGATAATAGGTATGGAATTGGGCTCCTGACTGTTTCTCCTATGGGCGACATCTTACGCCGCCGTGGATTGATCCTCTTCCTGGTGACGTGTTCGACATGTCTTACCATCGGGCTCGCGGTCACGAAAAATCTCTATGTTTTTGAGGTTATATCCTTCCTCGTCGGGTTCACATCCGTTTCCCCTCAGATATTTCTACCACTCGCAGCGGATTTGGCGCCGCCAGAGCGCCGTGCATCTGCTATATCCTTGGTATCGTCTGGATTTCTGTTAGGCATCCTCATCGCCCGGGTTCTTTCTGGTGTGGTTGCCAACTTCGTGAGCTGGCGATACGTCTACTGGATGTCGATTGGCATTCAAGGTGTGGTTCTCTTCGGATCATACTTGGTGCTCCCAGACTATCCAGCTAAAAATCGCGAGCTTTCGTACCTTGATATGTTTCGTTCGATGGCCAAATTCATGGTGAACGAACCACTGGTGGTTCAGATTGTGCTCATTAGCATTGCTGCGAGCACGTGTTATACGAACTTTTGGGTCACGCTCACCTTCTTGCTCGGCGGGCCGCCATATTATTATTCTACGTGAGTTTTGTTGAAAAAGGGTTGTATATAATTAACGAACATATCAAGGATCACAATTGGTCTTTTCGGTCTCTTCGGTATCTCGGGGGTGGTGGTCGTGCCATTGATGGGCCGCATCATCGATAGGATAGCTCCATGGCACGTAGCCCTGGCGGCTACGCTCTCTCAGATCGCATTTCAAGTTATTCAGACAGCAGCTGGAGGGGTCAAAGTTGCTGCAGTAATCGTTGCGTGCTTTGGTCTGGACGTAGCCCGGCAAACTCAGCAGATTTCTCTCGCGACACTTATCTTTGGGTGAGCATTAGTGTCTTTCCTGACCAAAATACGTTCACGGCAAGAGCTGAAACTGCATTCACAGCGTCTCGGAGACGGCGCGTTCAAGACTGAATTCGTTGTCCCTTCTTGCCGTGCGCCAATTTTTTGCTTGTTGTCCGGTTCCTGACCCCTACTTAGGTATTTCTCGGGCAAGTCATTGGCACGTCCGCAGGGACAGAGGTGTTCGCTAACTACGGGTGGCGAGCAAACGCGCTTCTAGCCTTGGGGTTGGTCGCTTGGCAACTCTGCATCCTCCTCTTGAGAGGCCCACACTGTCCGCGTCACCGATGGATAGGCTGGCAAGGAGGATTTTGGATGAATAGAAAGTTTGGTTCAACAGAAATACTCGATCAGACGTCCGGCACCGCAAGCGATTGCGAAAAAGCTCTTACGACCCAGTCGTCGAGATCAGAGTCCTCCCAGTGAGGCAAGTTGGAAGTAAACAAGAAAATTGACTTACATATAACGTCTATCTTTGATTTATTTTGTTTTTGTTTTGTTTTTTCTCCTAGCGCAAATTTCTGCTTGGTGCCAGAGAGAATATGTAACCGCACATCATATATGGCCTCGCAGCATGGGCATTAGGCCGCGGCATCGCCTATGCTTTTACTCAGTGCTCATTTTATAATGGTCTAGTCACCAGAGTTATTTGCTAGGTGTCCCCTGGAAATCGGTGCTCGAGAGAACATTGATTTGTCAGCCCATCAGGAAGATTCGAACCCGCTTCCCTAGAGAACAAAGCTCGACGACATTCGGAGCTCCATGTTTAGCCCGAGCGGCCCCATCCTCGGTTTCAATATGTACAGGTTTACTAAGTTCCAGTTACCGTTGCAAACTTGAATATCACGTTGCGGATCGTAGAACGGACAAAGACAGATGTTCAGAACGTTTGAAGTCGCTCTCAAGGGAAAAGGCTCACGCAGACAAATTTTGTGTGCGCGTTGTCGAAGCTGACTGCGTAAACAGCTTCAATACGAAGAATGCAAAGGACAGTGCGAAGAACTTGAACTCGTCAAGAACGTCGCGCATTTCTACTAGTCCGCAACCAGGTTCGAGAAGCTATATGTGAAAGTAGATAATTACAATTCCGGTTCATGAGTGGAGTGGCGACTGAATGCCACTCAAAGTTGGACGGGTTCCAGTGAACTTAAGAGTTGCAGTCTCGTTTGACAAGAACATCACCAAGCAGAGGCAGAATCGGGGCTAGCACAAATCGGAACAACGAAGACTCGGATGAACTTGCAAAAGCTCTCCGAGATCGGAAGAGCGT
>JBBPRA010000227.1:0-38404 GCA_038092775.1 Boletus rubescentipes | reverse complement strand
AGTGATAGCTCCTCAATCTACTTGCAAGAGTATCAAGCACCAAGTGAGTGTTCTCCCTCACTGGTTCATCCCTTTGCTGTTGCCTCTGCACCTGGTCAGAACTAGCAATTCCAATAGCAATCCCCATACAGGCCATTTCTGCAGAAACCAAGCCTATTCACAAATGGACATACAGGGACATTCTTAAGCTATCTGCTGCAGCACAAGAGGAATGAAAAGCTGCATGTCAATGCAAGCTTGATATACTCTGCAAGTGCAAAGTCTATGAACTGGTAGACCCCACCCAAAGGGTGCAAGGTTATTGATAACCAATGGATATTTGATGTGAAACCTGATGGTTGTAATCATGCATGCCTTGTTGCAAAAGGATTCTTCCAAGTTGAAGGTGTAGACTTTGACAAAATCTTCTCTCCAGTTGTGAGGTTTGAGACTGTCTGGCTTATGCTGGCTCTTGCTACACTGGAAAACTGGCATATCGAGTCACTTGATGTTTGTAGCACCTATTTATATGGCAAGCTAATCAATGAAATCTACATGAAGCAACCTGAAGGCTTGAGAGTTCCTGGGCAAGAGCACAAAGTGCTCTACTTATGCAAGCTGGACTCGCCTGGTGGGAAACTCTTAAGGAGTTTATAAAAGAACTCAGATTTGAACCTCTGAAGTCCAATGCTGGTATCTTATAGATCTGGGTGAATTCTTTAGCAATAAAGTGTGCCCTATGTTGGCCATTGCTTTTGACAACATAAACCCATTTCCCTTTGACAGGTTTGCAACCAGGTGGTAGATTGACCAAGTCCCAGACTTTTCTATCTTGCAAGGAACTCATTTCTTCTTGCATGGCTGTGCTCCATTGACATTGTTTATCCACAGATAATGTTGTAACATCCTTGTACCACTTTGGAATATTGAAAGCAGGTGCAGCAGAGGCTAAGATGCAATTAAAGAATTTCACACTATAGAGATCTCCAAGATCTTCCTTGTTAGTCAGTTTCTGATCCTGATTCATCTCCACCTTGTTGTAGATCTCTCTCAATCTCAAGAGGAGAACAATTGCCATATGTATTATTTGCCATGATCTGAGGATTATGAGGTCTCTGACCTCTTCTAGGTTTAGATATAGCTGGTGAAACCAATCTATATGTAGGAGGAGGAATAGAAGGATGTGGAGGATCATCAGGTGGCTGTTGATCACCTGGAGGGACTTGTTGATTGAGATAATGTCAGTCTTCCATATGTGGAAATGAATAATATTGAGTAACCAGTATATCATCTTGAGATTTAGGATTCTGTAAAGGTTCCTGATCGACTTCATCTTTGTTGTCTTGAGGAATAGGAGGCAGTTTGTCATCTGACTTTCTAGAACAATGTGGAAAAACAAATTCATCAAATGTGGCAGTAGATGAAATCACTACTTGTCTGTGCTTAAAAGACCAGGATTTGTATCCTTTGGTACCTTTCTCATAACCAATAAAGGTTGCTTTTTCAGCCTTAGCTGATAGCTTATTTTGATAATCCTCTTTGGATATGAAGACATATGTCAAACATCCAAAAACCTTAATGTATGACACATCAGGTGTCTTGCCATTCCATTTAGATATAGGAGGCAACCAATCAAGATGATATATAAGTTGGTGATTATAGCTATGCAGAGCTGTTTCCACTGCATCTTGCCAGAAGGAAGGTGAAAGGCAAGCTGTTTGGTGCATGGCCTCTGCTTTCTTCAAGATAGTAAAATTGAAGTGTGATGATCAATGCCTCTAGACAATAGAAATGGTCTGAGATTATCATTGATATATCTCCCTCCTCAGTCCAAACATACAGATCATAACTGATAACCAGTCTGAGCTTCAGCCCAAGAGATCAGATCTTGGAAACAACAAACAGCATCTGCTTTAGATCACAGAAAGTGAAGGGCAGCAAAGTCTGAAGTGTCATCTATGAAGGTAATGATTCATTTATTGTGAACAAAGTTGGCATTTCACATAGATCAGTGTGAATAAGGTCAAGGACATTTGTAGCTCATTTAGATAAGGCAGGGAATTCCTGCTCATGAGCTTTACCCAATTGACAACCTCAACATGGAGAAGAGGTGTCAGGAGGAGTCAGGGAATATATACCTTTGAGTTTGACATTAGCATGCTGAAGTGCATTCTTGGAATAGTGTCCAAGGCAATGATGCCACAAATTATATGACTTGGCATCCTGCAGGGAGTGGACTTTACTTTCTGGAGTGATCAGAAACAACTGAAACCAGTGAAGTGAAGTGCTTGATAACAAAGCGGAAGCCTGTATTACCAAACATCCCTGATTGTCCCAGATCTTGATCCAATCAGTGATTTCACATCAGAAATCCTAATGAGTCAGAGCTGTCACCAATAGCAAGTGGTGTGCAGCTTCTGGAGCATACCATACTCCTGTTAAAGTGACAGGAGGAGCAGATCTATGATCCTATTTAGGAACAATTGTGCCAGGTCCATGCATTTTGATAATGGAACCATTAGCAGTAGAAGTGGATCATTCACCCTGTGTTAGATTGGAGAAATCCTTCAGAAAAGGCCAAATTTTGTTTCCTCAAAGAAATGAGGATTGAAGATGGAAGCAAACTGTCCATTTCTAGCATGAAGGCTGATCTTGTATTTGTTATGGAAAACATAAAGGGAAGAGATTTTGTTACAAGTATGTACAGCAAGATGAAGTGGTGTATGAGTCCAAAATTCAAACCTAGTAAGAACATGCTCCTCTCACTCTTGCTTGATGGATTGTGCATATTGACCTTCTAACCCAATGGGTAGGGGCCAGACCCAGTGCAGGAGATAAAGAGGCTCTCTGCTCAGGTAAAGGAGGTACTCCATCTTCTCCTCCTTCTTGCACTTCTTGGACTCCTGGTCCAAGATCTCTATGTCCATCTGTGATAAGGTGAGGGGCATTGGAGAATCCAGGTTCATAGCAAGCCCTAAGACAGAAGATCTGAAATTCAGCATCATTTCAGGCATCATACCATGGGTTCTTCCTCTTTCAAATCCATCTCCACTGTGTGTCCATCAGTTCATTCCAGAGGTGTTGTGGGAGAATGTCCAAACCACAAATTGATTCTCACTGCCATAAGGTGCCAGCCTTCTGTGACAGTGGTGAGCATAGATATTAAATGAGCACCATAAGTGCAGCTCTCAACTACCCTTATTAGCGTACTATAGTATAGTTTACCTTATATGGTAATATTGCATGTACTTATAAGTTTTGGACTCAGCTGTCGGAGTCCTAATGCATCTTGTTCTACTACTTCCACCATCGCCCTTAAGAGCTATCCCAAGCACCAACACTTGGTAAGTGCCAGTGCTTTCCATTCTAGTACATCACTAGGGTCGCCATTCAACAATAGAGGTAATTATTCTTGCCAGATTGGCAAATGATATCCCCTTCTAGGTGCTCATACATCCCTGCATATTTGACATACATCTCAACCACAAAGGGATTAATTGTGTCATTGGGGACCACAGCATTCCAGATGTCAATGACACTCTGGTTGAAAGTGATGAATCATGGATGAAGATCTCTAAGCCTTAATGGTGAACTGGAATCTGTGGAGTCTGATAATAAGACTGCACAGGGAATGCCAAGCCTGCATCTTCATCAACTGATGCTAGTGGTTCACCATAATAAGAAGTGGTGTGTATACATAGTATATGCTGTCCATTTTGCTAGAAATAAGGAAAGTATTCACCATTTTTGATTATCATATCAGGTCTAGTATAGGTATTTTCAATTTGGATGAGATGAGGCAAGATATGATCTGGAGAGTTGGATGAGGGAGATTATCTGGAATGAGAGAAATGTAATTGACCAGGACAATTTCTCCTGGTTCCTCTCCTGCTCCTCTGAGTTCAACTATTTCCAGCTGAAATGAGTGATTAGGAGAGGAAAGTTCCCTCTGAAAGTAAATTAGACAATCTAAGAATAGATCATGGATGAAAGAACAGATAAGCATAAGACATGCTGATTTGGACATGCTCTGGCACATCCTTGTCCACTGAACTCTTCCCAATGGATGGCAATGGACTCATACTCAAGGGATAACATAGCATTGGAGAGGAACTCTCCATCTGCAAGTTCTCCAGGAGGGACTCTTGGCAGACTGGGTAAGGGGAGGCAATTGGAATAGACATATGGAGGAGGTGATGCTGCTGGAGCATGAAGTGAAGTGAAATAGTACTTCAGAGACACTGATAGATGTGAGGAAGGGAGCTCTCAGAGGCTGGTGATAGGAATGATATGTGAGAGACCAGTGAATCAATGTATGATGTGGGAGGAGGAAAGAGATCAGGACAACAACAATTGTTGCAATTTATATGAGTACAATCATCCCCACAGAGAAGAGTGCAGCAATTGTTATCAAAATTCCTGTGACAGTGCCAAGTACACTAATGGAAATTGCCTCTATAGATAGGACAACTCCGGGAATTTCAATAACAAAGCCTGGCACACTGATGCCTAACTTGATGAGAACTACTAACCTTATTTGGAATAGATCTTGATCTAAGTCTAAATCTGTTCAAGCAACAACTAGGTGGTCTTATTAGTCTCTCTTCATATGTGACAAAGCAAATAAAGAAGATGAAGGCAGAGCCCATAATCAGTGTATGAATGTGGTGGTATCACTGTATTTTCATTGTGAAGCCCATAGTGGCAAACACAAGAGAAAGTAATTTACTTGTGGTAAGCAAAAGATCAAGAGCAAGAAGAGCATCAAGCATTGTGAGGTGGAAGAAGTGCATCTTTAAGACAGACCTTATAAGCCTAGGCAGGGCTCATAACCTATCAAAATTGCTAGTTCTGACCAGGTGCAGAGGCAACAGCAAAGGGATGAACCAGTGAGGGAGAACACTCACTTGGTGCTTGATACTCTTGCAAGTAGATTGAGGGAGCTATCACTCAATTGGAGGAGTTAGAGCTTAGTATTTCGGGTCATAAGGACCCAGTTTAAATACATCCAGAGTATTGTTTGTACAAGTGGATGAAACTATTAGTAAAGGGTGAAAGAGTCCCAGGAAATAGCCCATGATGAAAGAATGAGAACATATGGTGCAATAGTAGCAACAATATGAGATCAGAATGGTAGAGAATCACACTAGATTGTAAATATATGGTGTGATATAATGAGATATAACATCATTGATAAGAATAGAATATGATGTCATAATGATCAACAAAAAATGATATGAAATGATACCATAATAATGTGACTGATCACATCAATAGTAATCAGTAGTAACTGATGTTGTAATCAGTATGGTGATCAGTAATAAGTGTATCAAGAACACTATCCTAATGAATGTCAGTCATGCTCTTTAGTATCAGTTATGACACTATAGTGAGTAATAATCATAAAGAGTGAACTAGACATTACAATGTTGATTTCCAACATATTGTGCTTATGAAACACCATTTCTGTGTATTATATTGATGGAACACAGAACTCTGCTGGAAGCACTACTCATGCCATGGAATTAATTGTCAAATACCAAGAACATCATGAGAAGATCATAGCAGAAGTAATGGATCTGGAAAAGAACAGGTTTATCCTGGGATTCTCTTGATCAAAACACCACAATCCAGATATTGACTGAACCAAGGGAACAGTCAAAATAACATGCTGTCCATAACACTGCTATGTATATGCTCCAGCCAAAGTTAGCATTCATTGCCTCTCTTGAAAAAAGGAATACAACATTCAGTACCAAGTTCATGAGACCATACATCCACTCAAGGTGCAACAGGAAAAACCTAAAGAAAAGACTTCTGAAGAGCTACTTCCAAAGAAGTATCACAAATTCCTAAAGGTATTTTCAAAAAAGGAATCTGAGCACATGCTGCTTAGGAAACCATGGGATCATGCAATCAATCTCAAGGACACATTTAAGTCAAAGACCTTAAGGCCACATCATCCCTCTATCTCCAGCAGAGAAAGAAGAGATTACAGTGTTCCTTGATGATCAATTAAAAATGGGGTACATACACTCTTTGAAATCCCCTTAGATATCACCAGTGTTCTTCATCCCCAAGAAAAATGGAAAGAAACTGTCATATTCTGGGCTAACTCCTAGCCAACTCTAGCACTCCTGTGCAACTCCACTCTTTTTCTTCACAACTCTGGCACTTTCTTGTGTACCTGGCACCTCTGCACCTCCAGAGTTGTACCTCCTATACCCTTATGTTTCCTTTATTGTTTGTATGTTAACTCCTTACTCCTTTTAGTTTAGTCCATCTGCTCCATTTCATCTCTGATCCTATGCTGGACTATGCATACAGCTCTGGGATCCCAACCTCTGGTGTATCACTCTGGCTATTGCCCATCCAAAATCTCATTCTGCTTATGAATCTGTAATACAACTTTACTAATCTTCATTCCACTTCCTTGTATATATACTCATAGTACTCCACATGTATTCCTTAGCTGGAATATTAACTATAACAGTGTCTCCTGAGCTCCTGATCTCTGCTCTGACTATCTCTGAAATTCACAACAATGGACCACAACAAGGGCACAGCACATATGCTGGAGCCAAGTCCTGTTTGATCACCTCAACTTCTGTTATGGTTCCATCACAGTGACTACATTCTTAAACAGACTTCTCAATTTTTCTCTCTTTAATCTAATCTTATCATTTCAGACTTCAAACCATGAGGAGATTCACTACAAGGACTCACTTATCTTGTGCCCTTCACAAACATGTGTTTGCCTCATGGCAAATCTTATGCCATCAAACTTAACTTTATTCTTGACAGTTCATTTCCATGCTGTGCATGGCTATGCTGCCAGAAGTAGACAAAAAATATGCCACTGAGCACCAATAGACCTAAAGAATCTATTTCATGTGGTCCAATGGAGAAAAAATGAAGTTTTAAAATTTTGATTTTCTGAGATTCAGCAATCTCTTCATTGGCCTTGTTTGAGATAAATTCTTTATTGGATGCATCACTCAGAGCACAAAAAATGATGAACATTGAGTAGCAATTAGTAGGCAGTTAATATTGTACACATAAAGCAGTATCTAAGCTGCAATGTTGGAAACAAAGTACATTTATTTTGAGCTCAGAGCATGCTGAAGAGCATTATAAATGTCTGCCTCTATCTGAGCCTCAAGTTTGAGATCCTCTGACCCATTAGTACCAGAGGCAGTAGTCCTCAGCATCTCCTCTAAATTGGTATGAACAGCCTTGAACCAATATGAGTCAAATAGAGTGAGATAGACTTGGAACACCTGCATACCTTGAGTGAGAAAAACTCAAGTGGAGCACTTGCAACCACATTACTAATTATCAAATGATTACCAGGGTGAATGTTTGCAAAACCGCCAGACACTGTAGTTAGTAGTTCAGCCTTGCATGATCTGTGTACTGAGATATTGCCTTACCCAACCATTTTTTTGATGTGTTTCCTAATTCAATTACCTTCAGAATACCAGGGTGAAGGAGTTTGATAGAAGGGACATGATTTGTAAGAATACACATGTTTCCAGATGTGGCTAAAATGTTTGCTTGGACAATGTCTTCAAATGTAAAGATGGTCTGCCAGTGACAAGAATCATCAGAAGTGTGGAGATAAACCAGCTGCAACAGACCTGGTGGGGAAGAACAAGTGGAAGTTTGATTTTATCTGACTCAATGTAGCTGCACCTCTGAATACTAGTATTGAGTGCCAAGGGTGTGTGTTTGGTAGTGGATAAAAGTGAAGACAATACTGGGAACATCTTCTGTGGAGTAGCACTGTAGGACTTATATGGGGTAGACTTGGGCTGTGCATGCAAGTGCTATGAGGAGGACAAAATAAAACTTATAACTTGAAGTGATTATCAAATGAGTAGTACCAGAACCATGAGGCAAGGTTTGTATTCTACCATATAATTCACCATGTGGTAGTTCAAATGTTAGACCAGAGCCATTTCACTCACCCTGCCAGTGATGGCCTTAGTAACACACAGCTTGAAGATGCAGCAGGCAGATACAGCTTCACAGAGTAACTCTTCACAAGTCACTCAGTTGATGATGGCAGGCAAGTTATGTATTTTGTTTCCGAATTTACTATCTATTAATTCATCTAACATAGCAGGGACAGGTCAGAAACCAGCAGGGGTCTGTGCTCACTCTGCAGCTCATAAGACTTGATGCAAGTTCATGCCTGATGCTATTGTACTAGTATGCAGTCAATGTCAACTTGCTGGGGTCAAGTGTATGCCCAAAGAAAGTCACACTTGCTCTGCTTGCAGCAACAATGTGCCACAGGTACCTTCCAACTCAGATGTCAGCATTTAACAAGGTTCTTAGGTGAGAACAACATTGTGTTGCCCATTCAATACTAATCTCAGTCAATTTGTATTATCTATGAAACAGCAAGCTCTGCTGAAGTCACAGATGGTCTGCCTGCACCAGCCACCATGACTGGCAGTGAGAATACCCATGCCTATTATCCAATGGACTTGGAAACCATTGTTATAGATGATCTCTCTAATTCTGCCAGCATTGAAGTTACATCAGATCAGCACAATCTGATATTAGCCAAACATAGTGAAGATCTTGCCAGCACACTCTATGTTACAGACAACAACAATACACAGCCAGTTAATGGAACAGATTCTCAAGATGAAGAAGTATATGATATTGGCAATGTGTCATTAGATGATTCAGAGGGTGAAGACAATGTCACTCCACTGCCAGTAGCTGGTCAATGGCAGAAACCTAGATCTGGACTCCAGCCTGTCATTCCAAACACCCAGCCTATCAAAACATCAAAAAGGAAATCAGTCCCACAACCAGCTACATTGGCTTATGACTGTGATGCCTGTAGTAAGTTGCCATTCCTATACTATACAGAATTTCCTTCTCACAAAATTGCAATCTAGTATTTGATATTGAATGTGTGGTTTGCCAACAGGATGGAACCAATTCCCCATTCCATTCATCAGTCATCTCACTTGATGATCTACATACTCTTGTTGCTGAAAAAATTGAACACTTTCTACACATGCATGCCTTTATTATTGATTAAATATGGATAAGATAAAGGCTGGGGCAATCTCAATCCAAACAGATGGCAAACTCAAGATCTTCAAGGATCATATGTGGGATCTTCTCATACCTCCTGTTCTTGCCATAATAAATTTCACATCCTCTGTTGAAAGGGAACTTAAGTATCAGGAGTGTTCTGATGGTTCCCAGTAAGTGAATACATATCATATCCTGTTCACTCTCCTAGCCATCTCCAGCCCTTTGGCCCAAGTCTGTGTTCACAAGACACAAACTCTGGAGTGTGCTCACTCATAATGCTACTCTGAACCTCTGGACCTCCATTACATTCTTCTTCTCATCTCTCCATTCTCATCTGTCTATATCTGTACTAGTTTCACTTCATACATAGCTCCAATGCTGTATTCGGCTGTGTGCACTGCTCCAGCCTCTGAGTACCCAGTATGCAGCCTCAGTATGTAGTTACCTGACTCTGGACTTTTAGTTAGCTCTATTTCTCCATTACAAATTCTATGTAGTTCTCCTTCATATATAATCTTGTAGTGCAATTCCTGTATGTTATGCTTGGCCCAGATAGGAATGAGCATAGACCTAGTGAGGTCAAAGGTTCAAGTCATATAGGGCTTTTGGTGATGAGAACTCACACAAGGACTTCTTGGCAAGGGTCAAGGGTTTGAGGTAAAGAACAGAGAGCCCTTCTAAGTAGGACAGATACTTATAGAGATGAAGAGAGCAGCAAAGATGAGGTGTATTCCTAGGTAGGTTAAGCTAAGGAATATATGGGATGCTTCAAGGGTTTATATAGTTGGGCCTAGAGTCTATGAAGTAATCAAGAGAATATCATAGAAGAAGAAGAATGTTGTAGAAGATATTAGTAATACAAGCGAAAGAACATGATGGAAGGTTGTGGAAAAATGAATAAGTAAGTAAGAGAAGATGGTAGAAGGCAATGGAAAGTATAAAGTAAGCAATGATGAGTCAGGCAGGGCCCAAACAGTGAGACTCATAAAGAAAGGAAAATGAAGGGAGAAAAAGAAAGGGAGAAATCATAAGATTACCTCCCTACTAGATTCTGAATCTCTAATAAAGACTAGGATTCTCCATAATGTCCAGGAGAGCCAGTGTTGTTGGCATAAGTTACTTTGTCCCAATCTGGAGTAATCAAGATCGTCAACAGGAGAGGTTTTTTGATTAGAAGGATGGAAAGTGCAAGGACAATGTATATCACAATTAGAGAATACTCAGTGAGTGCTGCAATGAAGAACAGTGCAGATGGATCCTACAGAAGGAGGAGGTATGAGAACTGGGTGAGTGGGAGAGGACAAGAAGCAGGAGGATGAAGACAGAGGAGGGGAGTGGTGGTGGTGGGGGCAGTAAGTTATCAAATGACCAGAAGCCCACCTAAGGCATGTGGAACACTGATAGAAGTGACAACAAATCTGGATGTGAAACAACCCAAAAGCAAGTCAATGCCTCAGGTTATCCAAAAGACTGCTTGGATTACTAATGAATGTGTGGAGCTTGATCAAGTCTGCTTTAGAGGTAAAACTCCAAGAGAACCAGACTGGGATTGCCAGTCAATTCCTTGGCTCTTATATACTATCATGGAGTATGTACATGTTTGTACTGAATCTACTGATACTGTCTAGGGCAGGCATAACAGAGATTAAAGATATGATGCAACCACATGGCATTGGCAGAATGGAAGAGAAGCATAATATGAGGAAAACGCATGTGTGTGGCAGCATAGCCATGCACAGCACAGAAATGAACTGTTCAGGAATAAAGTTAGATTTAATAGAACAAGGTTTGCCATGAGGCAAACACATGTTGTGAATTTGTGAAGGGCATGAGATAAGTGAGTTCCTGTAGGGGATCTCCTCACAGTTCAAAGTCTGAAATGATCAGATAAGATAAGATGAAAATAGAAAAATTGACTAAGTCCATTGAAATGTAGTCCCTTAGAGTGTGACCATAACAGGATGTGACCAAGACAACAGCATTGGTAGCAGGCTTCCTGGTAGTGGGGATGGATGGAAGGAAGAGGTACAGTATCATCTCCACCTGTCCAGTGGCTTTCAATTCATTCCATGACAGCGAGTTCATGAGGGTCAAGGGGTAAGGAAGAGGCAGAGGGGGAGGAGTTGGTAGAAGCATGGTAGAGTTCTCCAAGATACCTGTCTAAGTCCTCCAGAAATTCCAACATCCCCAGTTGATAAAGTGTGGTGAGAAGGGATGCTTCTACATTCCTTTCAATGCTGTTGAGGACTTAAGTTCTGGGATTGGGAAGTGGTCCTTGGAGAAGGCTTCATAGTTGAGAGATTTGGAGGAACACCTGGTAAAGGGCATGGAATGGGGAGCTGAGGTCAAGGTAAGAATCTAATGCAGTGGCAAGGTGGGAATCACAGAGCATTCAGGTGAGGTTTGTTGTGCAAGCATTGTAGACAATCAAGGTAAACGAGCAAAGAGCCCTTCAAAGTAGGATGTAGACTTATAGAAGTAATCAAGAGCTTGGTGAGCTCTGGTGCAACAAAGGGGATTAAGAACAAAGGCTGGTTAGGCCTTGGAGCAAGTGACTCAAGACAAGAGAGATACAATGCATATATTGTGCAGATCAAAAGTGAGGAATAAGTACAAGTGTATGGACTTATGTATATACTCTGGGAGAGATCTGCTGAGAAAGCAAAAGAATGTTAGAGAACAATGTAGAAAATTCTGCTGAGTAAGAATAGAAGATCATGGAATGTAAGAGAACTGTGATGAGTAAGAGGGGATATGTAGTCAATGCAAGAGAATTGGCTAGAGGGGTAATAGTCCATGACTAAGAGTGAAAAGGAGATGTCCCCTGTCTGGTAGCAATGCAGTGAACAGTGTAGGGATTTAGAGAGCATGTACAGTAAATGTAAGCAGTCCTAGAATGAGAAGATAATGATGATATGAGTAAGAGAGGAATCCCAGAATCAGGGTGGTAACATGAAAGAAAGAAATAAGAAAAAGAGCTGCATCAAGAAAAAGAGTCATAACAAGGTTATGAATATCCTGGTGATCAGGAATGTCATCTTGGAGAGAGTAAGCACAGAGGGGAACATCAATGGAAGGAATGCCAGGGTTGGAAGTGGTAATTGAAATGGGAGGAGAGCAAGTTATAGGAAGGGAAGGAGAAGGGGGCAAATGAGGTCATGCTCTAGGGAGAGAAAGGGAAGGAGGAATGCCTGGGGGAGTATACAGAGGAATGAGATGTTTATGGGCAGAGGAAAGCATTTTGAAAGTGAGGAAGGTTGAGGTGGAGGCTTCAGTAATGAGATTAGAGGGGGATAGTTCTACAGGGACTGTGTGGATATTGGAGAAGGAATTGGGAAGAGAAGAGTAGACAAGGGTGGAGTTGGCAGTAACAGAAGAAACAGAGGAAGAGTGGGTGAAAAACATGTTAAGACATTTGAGAGAGAGTTGATTGGCAGGAAGTGGATGAGGGAGAAAATATGGAAGGATGGAGTTTTTTATAGTTGGCAAGGGCAGCCTTTGAATTTTTTAGATCCCATTCAGGAACCCAAGAGTCTTCTTCAGCTGAATATCTCTTCCATTGGATCAAGAAAGAATGGTGTCCCATGGTACCTCTGTAGTGTATAATTTTCTCAATTTCATATTCTTCTTCTCTGATGATAAGGTCAGGTGGTGGGACCAGGAAGTTCAGTCTGTGTACATCATTTTTGTGATAGGGTGATAAAAGAGAAGCATGGAACACAGGATGGATTTTCCATGCTTTGGAAAGGTGGAGTTGATATACAATGGGAGATAAGACTTTAGTAATGGTGAAGGGTCCTTCTTGCTTAGGAGCGAATTTGGGGGTTGATGATGTGTCATTTGAGGTTTCTGACTTCTAGCCAGGCTTTATCTCCTTTGGAAAAGGGAGTGAAACATTGACAGGTGCATAAGGCCATAACTTGTCTTGCTAGTTTGTGGGTAGCGAGTGATTCATCATGTTCTACAGTGGGAAGTTGTGTTTCAGGTAGTACCATGGAAAGGGCACAGGGTTCATAGCCCATCATGAGAAAAAATGGCAATTGATTGGTGACAGAGGATGGTGATTGTGGGTGAATTCAGGATGGAAAATCTTTTCTGACCAGGTGATGAGATCGTTCCCACAGAAGATTCTGAGGTAAGTTTCAATTTTCTGATTTACTCATTCTGTCTTTCCATCAGACTGCAGATGATAAGTGGTGGAAAGAGATAGGTTATAATTGAGGAGTTTCCCAAGTTCTCATGTAAAAGTGGAAGCAAATTGGGGGCCACAATTGGAGATTACTTTGTTGAAGAGTCCAAAATGGAGGAAAATCTTATGGAAGAACAGGGATGCGATCCCCTCAGTGATGGATTTCTTGGTGGGGCAGAGAATTACCCCCTTAGTAAGCCCATGGTCAACCACAACCAGGAGAGAATCAAAAGACAAGAAATGAGGAAGATCCATGATAAGGTCACAGGATATCTGCTAGAAGGGGCAAGTGCAGAAGGATTTGATTGAAGTGAGGGAAGGCATGATGGGGTGAGTATTTACCTTGTTCTGCTGACAGGTGGCACATCCTTCAATGTATTTTTGGATATAAGAGGCTAGGCTGGGCCACCAGAATTCAGCTGTGACAAGCTGGCAAGTTTTAAGGAAGCTGGGATGACCAGCAGTTTTGTGGCTGTGATGGTGGAGTAAGATGGTACAGCAGAGATTGTCATCATTGGGTACATAGATATGGCCCTTGTAGGTTAGAACACCTTGAGTGATCTGCCAGTCAGAGAGGCAAGAGTGGAATGCAGGAAGAAGGTTCTTGTTCATGGATTGGAGTGCTTGAAGAACAAGGGGGTCATCAGAGAATGCAGAGGTAATGTGATGGAAGAGAGTGGCATTGATGACACAGACAAACATTGAAGGGGAAAGTAGAAGTTATGCCTTCATTGTCATCATCAGAAGGGAGGAGATCAGGGTGTCTAGAGAGAGCACCTGGTGCAACAAGGAGTTTGCCAGGGACATGGACCATTTTGAGGTCAAAGTCAGCAAGGTCCAAGAGCCAGTGAGCTTGTCTTTGATTTAGTGATTGAGCTTTGTGGAAGTATATGAGGTTTTTGTGATCAGTGAAGACCTGGATGGGGAATGGAGAACCATGAAGGTATTGCCTCCAGGATTTTAGGGCTTAGATGATTGTGAGGAGTTCCCTGTCATAGATATCATAGTTTCTCTCGGCGGAGGAGAATAATTGGGAGAGATATGAGCAGGGGTGCCATTCACCTTTGGCATTAGTCTGGAGGAGCATGGCACCAGAGGCAAATTTGGATGCATCGATGGTGATGGTGAAGGGGAAAGAGATGTCAAGGAGACGGAGAATGAGTTTGGACAGAAATAGTGACTTTAATGAGTCAAATGCAGATTGGCATTGGGAGTCCAGTTCCAGGCAAGATTTTTCTTGGTCAAGTCAATAAGGAGATGGACTACATTGGAGTAGTCTGGAATGAACCATTGATAGAAGTTGGCAAAGCCAAGGAAGGATTGAACATCCTTCACCTTGGTGGGTACTGGCCATTGTGCAATGCCATTGAGTTTGACAGGGTCCATGGCAAGTTCACCAGGTTTGATGATCATACCAAGATATTTGACTTTAGAGGAGGCAAAGTGGCATTTTTCTAATTTGAGGTGGAGGTCTAGTTCTTTCATTTGTTGGAGGACATGTTTGGTTCACATGGTGTGTGGCCTCATCAGATGAGAAGATAAGAAGGTTGACCATGTAGATGACAAGCCATCCTTTTGCAATCATATCTCTAAATGAGTCATTTATAAAATATTGGAAGGTGGCAGGGGAGTTGGTGAGACCAAAGAATATGACATTAGGTTTGAAGAGGCCTTTGTGGGTAATGAAAGCAGCCTTTCATTGGTGTCCATTCTTGATACAGACATTGTTATATCCCCATCATATATCAAATTTGGTGAAGACTCTGGCATCTTGTAGTTTATCAATGAGGTCAGAGATAAGGTGAAGGGGATAGGCATTGTGAATGGTATGTTCATTGAGGTAACAGTAGTCCTGGCAGGGGTGGAGGTTTCCATCCTTCTTTTTGACAAAGAAGAAGGGGGAGGCTTGGGGACAGTTGGAAGGGTGGATTTTGCCAGATTTGAGATTTTCATCAAGGAAGTCTTCTGTGGCTTTTAGTTCATTGGGAGAGAAAGGGTAGATTTTCCCAATCTTAGGGATGAAGAATTCATCAAGATTTATTTCATGGTCATAAGGTTAGAATGGAGGTACATGGTCAGTGGCTTCTTTGAAGAAGACAGAGGCAAATTCAGCATATTCAGGGGGTAGGGTAACCTTGGCTTTGGCCTTTTCAGCTGCCATGGCAAGTTCTGTGGTGGTGGTGAGTCTGGCGATGAGAGGAGAGCCAGTGGGAATAAACTGAGAACTGCAGTATATGATTTGGTGGATATATCAATTATCAACTGCTCTAGTGATATATTAGGATTCTTCCTCCCAGTTGTTGTATTGGTAGAGCCTAGAGTCAGTGATGGCATCTATGTTGACAGGGATTCAGGAAGGTGGTTTCCAAAGTATAGTTTAGTGGATTGGTCAATGGCTTCATCAAGGGAAGGTAATCCTAGGATAACATTGTGTCATCCGCAGGCCATGACATGAAGGGTGGTTTTTAGGGCAATGCCTTCAACATTGAGAAAGAGGGTGCAGGTGTACAAGATGTCTCCCTTCTTGTTGTATGAATTATCAGCATCCTGGGCTTGGATGGAAGTTTTGAGTTTAGTAATAGGGAGTCAGTGTTTCTTGACAAAGTCCCAGTCAATGCAGTTGATGTCAGCACCACTGTCTACAAGGATGCAGGTGTTGACAGCTTTCATGATGTGCAAGGGTATAATAAGTTGAATTGGAATTTGCATGAAGGGGATACTAGATTGTACAGTTACAGCACAGATAGAGGAAGTGGGAGAACCTTGTGTTAAATGTGGTCTCCCTTTTAAAAATCCAAGGGAGTGAAGGAGATCCTTCTAATGGTTTCTTCATCATCATCATCCTCAACTTCTTCAAGTTTTGGGAGATCTTCATTGACTATCTTCTTGATCTTTTTCTCAGGATTGTGTTTCTTTGGATTAGAGGGACATGAGGGGCAGGCTGAGCTGAGATGCCCAGATTGGTGGCAGTGGAAGCAGAGACCATTGTTGATGCAGCATTCTTGTTCTTGGGGGGTCATTTTGGTAACATGGATGACATCTACATCCATGGTGTTGGGGTCTCTAGCAGGTTTAGGTGGCGAGGGAGCATGGTAATAGGATTGTTTGGTGGGGTAGTCATGTTGCTTGGCAACTAGATCAGCTTGTTCCCACTGGGTTTGGAAGTGGTCAGCTTTAGTATATAAGGCAGTAATGGTGTCAGGGGGTGTCCATGGAGTAGACTCATCTCATGAGAGTGTAGGAAATGCCAGAGGAGAAATACTGGATCAGGATGTTATGGTCAGTGATTCCAGAGAGGGTGATGTTGTTTTTGAATGAGGAGATGTAGTCAGTCAGGGAAGGATGAAAGATGTCTTTTTTATCTTTGACCATTTGGGTGATAGAGAGCCAGGCAATTGCATTGCCCTTTGTGTCTGTGTGTTTGAAGGACTCTTTAAACTTCATTATAAAATCCTTGAAGGTTCCAAGGGAAAGGGTGGCAGAGGTAGAGGTGAAGGCAAGCTGTTGGAAGGTGGATGCCTATGTGGCAGCAGATCCTTTGTTTATGTATGAGAGGGCAAAAGCAATTTGTTTCTCATTACAGCATTTAGCCATTCAGTAGCAGTTTCATAGGAGCCATCATAGGTGTCAGGTACTCCAATGCAGAGCTCAGTGGATTTTGTAGACATGGGGTTTTGAGGTGGATTGGTGGAGGTGAAGAAGGCAGGTCCTAGGATGGAGGAAAAAGGCAAGGAGGTAGCTGGTGGGGTGACTAGAGTAGGTTCTGAGGAGGATGGTTCATCAGGAAGAGTTAGGCTCAAGGTATGCTGGGAGGCAAGGTTTAGAGTTTCATCAGATTCCTCAGTCGAGAAAAGATCAAGGTCAAGGTCAAGGGCTTCTTCTTTCTGGTGTTCTTCTGGTTCAGGGGATGATTTGACTGGATGGGGTCTCCACCAGCAAGGGTCAGAGTGGGGGGGGGGTTCAGTGGGAAATGGTGGAAGACTACAGCAGTGGTAGCTTCAGTTCAAAGAGTTTAATTTTTTGTTACACTTGGCCTGGATAGGGACAAGTATAGACCTAGTAAGGTGAAAGATTTGAGTCACACAGGGCTTCTGGTGACGAGAACTCACACAAGGACTTCTTGGTAAGGGTCAAGGGTTTGAGGTTACTACCAGACAGGGAATATCTTCTGTTTTGCTCTCAGTCATGGACTATTACTCCTCTAGCCAATTCTCTCACATCAACTATGTGTTCCTTCTTACTCATCACAGTTCTCATATGTTCCATGACTTTCTATTTTCTATTCTTACTCAGCAGATCTCTCTCAGAATATATAAGGCATGCACATGTACTTAGTTCTCACTCTTGATCTGCACAATACATGTGTCATATCTCCTTTGTCTTGAGTCACTTGCTTCAAGGCATAACCAGCCTTTGTCCTAGTTTACCTTGTTGCACCAGAGCTTGCCAAGCTCTTGACTGTCTCTATAAGTCTACATCCTACTTTGAAGGGCTCTTTATTCATTTACCTCGATCATCTATGATGCTTGCATAACAAAAGATCAAGAGTATCCATCTGTCCCTCCTATCCAGGAGCAGGATATACCTCCATCAGGCATTTCCCACCACAGTACCCAAAGGGGCTTCTCTGCCCTCCCTGACTCTAGTGACGAGGAAAATCAACCCCTTGAACCCAGCCCTCTGCCCACATCTTTTATATTCACAGCCCACCTGACCTTTTGGTATCAGCAGACAATCTACCTCCAGCAATCCAGTACCTTCCACTTCCACTCCTCCCAGACCACCCACCCCAATGTCACCATCCACCCCTGAATTTAAAGCGGCCCCCCCTGCTGACTTCTCTGGTGATCCTGCAGACTCTATATATGCTGGATCAAAGCTATGAAAGCATATTTCTCTATCAACTCCAAGCTTTACTCCACTGATGAGATCAAAATCATGACTATCCTGAACAAAATGAGTCAGGGTAGAGGCATTGATTTCTCAGAGATATGATATGACAAGATGTTGGATGCCACCATTGACACCAAAGAAAAGACCTTTGATAAGTTCACCAAAAACTTTGAGACCACCTTCTACCTCTTTGATATCAAAGCCACCACGCATTCCAACCTCATAAACTCATTCAAAAGTCCTTCCAGAAAGAAGATGGAACTTTCAATGATGAATTCCAGAAATTTATCACCAACTTCCAAAACCTTGCTGCCAAAGCCAGAATCTCGGATGAGACCACTCTCATTGACCAGCAGATTGCCACAATGATTCTCTCCATATCAACCATTTCCACCACACTAAAAGAATGGATTGAAAAAGCCAAAACCTTCCATGCACAAAAGATGAGCATTGCCACCATCAGAGGGAGAAGGAGAAACCCATCATTCTTTATGTCTAGAAACCACCCTCTTCAGGACCCTAACACCATGGATGTCAATGCTGTCTCTCTAACCAAGCTGACCCCTGCAGAATGAGCACACTATATCAGAGAAAAGTGTTTCAGATGCCAAAAACCAGGCCATAGTGCCAGTCAACACAACCAGTCATCCCCCTGCCCTCAGAATGTTTGCACCACAGACACCTCTACCAACAAATCTACAAACCCCACTCCTCCATCCAACACCACTCCTGCTCCAGTCTCCACCATTGAGGCTTATGTTCAAAACCTGAAGACTCAGGGTAAGGACAAAGCAGAAGTACTGTAGACCCTGAAACTTTGCTATGAAGATGCCCCTGAGAATGTAGCCTCAGTGGAGCTTGAGGATTTTTAGCTCAGGAAGAACTGTTGACATACTCTTCCCATACTGTGAACCATATAATAACAGCCCTTCCCAATGAAAGAACCATGTGTATTCCTATCCAGCTGTCTAATGGAACAGAAACTGTCAAAACCACTGCCCTCATCAATGGTAGAGCCACAGGAAACTTCATTGATGTTGGCTTCCTCTGCCTCCTCAAATTTCCCTTAGAAAAACTTCCTCAACCAATCATTACCAACAATGTCGATGGAACTGCTGACGCCAAAGGAACCATCCGATGAAAAGCCCATGCTAACATCCTATTCAAGGAAAGAATAGAGAAACTCAAGCTTATAGTCCTTAATCTTGGAAAGCGACAGGTCATCCTGGACATGCCCTGGTTGAAGAAGTGGAACTCCACCATTGACTGGAGAAAGAACATGGTAGCATTACCTAAACACACTCTTGCAACAGAAACTGCTTTTTTACCTCATCTTGTATGATGGCTAGGCATTAATGCTGATGCAAAGATCAACAAACATCTTACAGTGACCTCCAAAACTGTTGCAATATCTAACCTTAATGTGGTGTGCAAAGCACACCACAAACACCCGTGGGAATTTCACTTCGCTTTGGTGGGGACAAGCAAAGTACAAACCCTTGGCTACTGATCCATCCTTGGGTCAGGTGATTTGGCGCAGTGGCTGTGGAGATATGGCCATTCCAAATCAGTAATATCATTGCAACAGTTTTGCACCTTTTGCTAGCACAAGTGGAATTTCATTCAAATTGCATGATATTGGATTATATGTGGTCATACAAACAAAGATACATATGCAAATATCATATCTGAGTTTGAAATAATTCACACATTATTGCCAACCATACCATCATGAGATCCATTTCTTCTACTCAGAGAAACACCATCCTCTCTATGCTTGATGCAGGACAATCTGCTCACTCTATTGCTTCTGCCACTGGTCTGCATGTGTCCACTATATATCCAGACTTCATTCCAAGGAGTGTTCTGAGCTTCAAAAGGCTGCTGGAGGTCATCCCTCCAAGCTTTCCTCTGCCAATATGTGCCATGCCATTCATCTTATCTCATCTGGAAAGGCAGAGAATGCTGTCCAGGTGACCAAGGCACTTCCCAATGTTGTCAACCAACCCCTCTCTGCTACCACAGTGCACTGGCACTTGAAGAAGACTGGTATGAAGGCTGTAGTCAAGTTCAAACATCCTCTTCTCTCAGCCAAACATTGTAAGGCTTGTTTGGATCATGCCTATGCTCATAAAGATTGGACTATGGAGGACTGGAAGAAGGTAGTATGGTCAGATAAGAGCAAACAAAATCAATCGCCTAGGGTCAGATGGGCACAAGTGGGTGTGGAAAAAGGCAGTTGAGGGGCTCAGTGACAGGTTGGTTGAGCAAACTGTCAAGTTTGGAGGAGGATCTTTGATGATGTGGGGCTGTATGACTTGGCAGGGTGTTGAATATGCTTTCAAGATTGATGGTAGGATGGATGGGGACCTCTATCTTCAGATTTTGAAGAATGAACTGCTGGAAACCCTGCAGTTTTATGGTCTAGATCCTCCTGACATCATCTTTCAGCAGGACAATAACCCTAAGCACACCTGCAAGAAGGTGAAGGAATGGCTAGAGGAGCAGGATTTTAGGACTATGGTATGGCCTGCACAGTCTCCTGACCTTAGCCCCATTGAACATTGCTGGGGTTATCTCAAGAGAAGGCTGGCAGAGTATGAACACCCTCCTAATGGGATTACATCAGCTGTGGGAGAGGATTCAAGAGGAATGGAAGAAGATACCAGCTGAGGAGTGTCAGAAGTTGATTGAGAGTATGCCTAGGAGGATTGAGGCAGTGATCAAGGCCAAAGGAGGATATACAAAGTACTAGATACCCAGTCAATATCAAAGGGTGCAAAACTGTTGCAATGGTATTGCTGATTTGGAATGGCCAGTTTGTACTTTGTTTGTCCCCACAAAGCAAAGTGAAATTCCCACAGGTGTTTGTGGTGCACTTTGCACACCACATCAAGGTTAGACATTGCAACGGTTTTGGAGGTCACTGTAAGAAATACAAGCTATGGAAGGAGAGCAAGTCAATTAACAAGATCACCATCTCCATTCAGATTGCCAAACTACCACCACATCGCCATTATGATCACACCACTGACCTCCAGCCAACATTTACCCCCCGCATTGCTAAAATCTACCCACTTAATCCCACCAAGCTCTGGACCTGCAAGGAGTTCATTGAGGAACACCTGAAGACGAGATGAATCGTAGCTTCCAAGTCTCCCCAAGCTTCTCCATTCTTCTTCGTACCCAAGAAAGACAGATATCCTTACGTCCTTGCCAAGACTACTCATACCTAAACTCCCACACTGTCCGAAATGCGTACCCCCTACCGCTCATCCTTGAGCTCATTGATGACATCAAAGATGCCACCCTCTTCATGACATTCAACATTTGATGGGGTTACAACAACATCTGTATCCATGAGGAAGACCAATGGAAAGCTGCCTTCATCACCTCCCTTGGACTCTTCGAACCAACTGTGATGTTCTTTGGATTCTGTAACGCACCATCCACCTTCCAAGCTTTCATGAACCACCTCTTTGCCGACATGATAGGTGAGAAATGGCTGAAGATTTATATGGATGATCTCGGCATTCACACTAATGGTGACCTTGCTCTCCATCATCAATGAACTCACCGCATTCTCCTACAACTTAACTACGCAAACATGGACTCTCCCTCAAAATCTTCAAATGTCTTTTTGACCCCCCACGGATGGAATTCTTGGAGATGATTATCGGTCAAGGAAAAGTTGAGATGGACTCAAAGAAGCTTGACGCTACCTGATCTTGGAAATCCCCCACTTTGTTAAAGACATACAATCCTTCGGTTTTGCCAACTTCTACTGAAATTCATATCGAACTTCTCCAACATTGTTGCCCCTCTCAACCTTCTCACTCCAAAGAATGAACCTTGGGTCTGGACTTAACTTCAGAAAAACGCCTTTGAGGCACTCACACACATATTCTCTTCTGCCCCAGTACTTCTAATCCCTGACGTCTCTTGCCCCTTCACCGTTATCACTGATGCCTCTCTGCTTGCAGCTGGAGCTGTGCTCATGCAATCAGATGACAATGGGGGCCTTCACCCTTGCACATATTTCTCCAAAATATTTGTGCCAGCTGAAAGGAACTATAACATGTCTGACAGAGAACTCCTTACTGTCATTCTTGCCCTGGACGAATGGTGCCAATACCTTCGAGACACCTTGCACCCAGTCACCATTATTACAGATCACAAAAACCTGGGAAGCTATCGCGTCGACAAGCCTGCTGGTCATTATTTTTACAGGACTTTGATATGATATCCGTTGGCAGGTCACACCAGGCATACCCATTCCCGAAAAGACCTCATTGACACCACTGACAACAACACTGATGCTGCCATTCTCCCTGACCACTGCAGTGGTTATCCAAGCCCTTGACCTCACTCTCGGACAACATATGAAGTTCTCCTTCTCCTCGGGTCCCCCCCCCTCATTCTCAAAGCAATCCAAGCTGTACATGACGGCTCCCCCCTATTCCCTCGCTTGGCTGTTGCTGACTGGACCTTCGAGGATGGTCACCCATCTTTTAGGGGACGCATATACATAGCTCTTGTTTCCTCTTTACATGAACCCCCACCACAGGTCATGCGGGATGTTTTCGCACCAAAGTCATTATTGAATGTGACTTCTGGTGGCCCAGCCTATCCTCCTTTGTCAACACCTTCATCTCTGGATGCACCACTTGCCAGCAGAACAAGGCAAATCACCATCCCACATGCCCGCCGCTCTCTCCAATTTGCTCTTCCACACTCCTTCCATTTAAACAACTCTCCATGCCTCTTATCACCAATCTTTCCCTGTCCCCTGGCCATCATGGGGTGGCAAGTTATTATGGATAGGTGAATATTGGATGAGATGTCCATGATTCTCTGCTATATAATGTAGCAAGGGTCCTCAGTAGATTGAACATGGAAAATAGCCCCCTTACATTCTGCAGGCCCTACTTCATCCCCCCACCGTCCACTACCTGCTACTATTGCCTACAGTCGTCATTTCCAAGCTTTGCAGGATCAATCTGCCCAACAAGCTGGACCAAATGATTTTCTTATTGGCAGGTAGACAGCCACATGAACTGGCCAACTACATGCACCTGAGGTGGCCCATTGTGTGAAAATATGGTGAGGATCCTATAGGGACTGTGATCTTACCTGGAGCTGAAATCATTCCTGCAAAGTATTGAGCTTATTTGTTACAGAAGATTCAGCATATTATCCAAAGCTTGTGCTGAGAGCCTCCTGTACTCACTCATGATGAGGTTGAAGATTGAAGATTGTCCTCTACCTTTACATTGGCATGTCCGTCCCCCCTGGCACTATTGTAATGCTCCTCCTCCACTGCCCTTCTCTGATCAAGCTCATCCTGCATGTGGGAGGTAACATCTCTGTTAATTCAATCTCATCCTCCATGCACTCAATAACCTCACATACCTGAAGTACCTCTCACTTGTACAGCCACTGGCAGTTTGCTGGCCCTGCTCCAGTGTTGAAAATTCAAACTAATTGTACTACAGGAATCTGCACAAACATAGGTGAGAGAACTCACAGATAGTTCTACTCCACCAAGCAACCAAATGGTCATTGAAGCTCAGTGGCAAACTCTGGCTGCATGCAGAGCGCATAATGACCTGGCATGAGAAGAACAACAGTAAGTGATGTCAATGATGTATCCAGGATGAGACTAACCTTCATTGTAGTCACTACTGTGGAGCATCCTACAATGGTAGAGGATATCACCGCTGTCGATATACGAGACCTTGATTATTAGGCTTTAGCATGGAAGCAAGATTAATATACTACATATGTGGAGGTGGACATGATTGAAAACCAACAGAGATGCATGTTCAGTGCCATGACAAGAGGGAAATCAGTGCTAGATTAAATGGTTGTTAGTACAATATGGGAACAAGTTAAATGCTATGCTCACATGGGAGTATGTGCTGCAATGGCCAGTGGGGCTGCAAGTTTAGAACTGTACGAGGGTGATCAGCATTGTGTAAGAGACAATGCAAGAGTGAAAGATCACTTACAGGGGTGTTATAAAGGAAAGTGGAATGAGAATAAGAAAGCTATGTATGGATCAGAGGACACACTTCAAAGGGTCTTCAACCGCAATGTGGCTTGATGTGAGATGACAATGGAGTGACCTTATGGACACAAAATCCAGAAGAATTTTCTGAGTGACACAAAGTCAATTGCAGAAAAGCTTGGAATGGTGCAAAGCCAATTCAGGAAGGAGGCATCCATGGGGCATGGCATGTCCAGTGTTGGCAAGGGCTTGAGCAGGGACAGGAGTAATGGGTCATGCTAACCTGTGAGAGATGGTTTGTAAACTCAGATACTCAGTGACTCACTCTAACAAACAGTAGGGTACATCATCATCATAACCAAGATGTCCCCAGGATTTAAGAAGTTTGCAGAGACACCATGGAGAGACCAAGGCCAAGACAAGTCTGTGCAGGTCTTCAAGTTGAAACAGCAGATCCATCCCTGCAGAGGATGGAGGGAGTACTGTTGGAAATCAATGTTGTAATGTCCAGTTTACTCTTCATGATTATTACTTGTTATAGTGTTGTGACTGATGCTAATGAGCATGACTCACATTCTTTAGGATACGTGTGATTAACATTAATCAATCACTCTACTCGGTATTGATCACTACTGATTACTATTGATGTGATCAGTCAAATCATTATCATTCCATATCATACTTTGCTGATCATTACAACATCATATTCTATTCTTTTGAACACAATGATGCCATATCTCATTATATTGCAACATATACTTACAATCTAGCATACTATTCTGATCTCATATTGTGCTACTATTGCACAATATGTTCTCATTCTTTCATCATGGGCTCTTTGCTGGGACTCTTTGTCATCCACTTGTAAAACAATACTCTGGATGTATATAATATACCGGGTCCTTATGACCCAAAATACTAAGCTCTCAGCTCCTACAATAGAATAGCTCCCTCAATCTACTTGCAAGAATAGTAAGGACCAAGTGGGTGTTCTCCCTCACTGGTTCATCCCTTCACTGTTGCCTCTACACCTGATCAGAAGTAGCAATTCCAATAGGTCATGCACCATGTATGAGACCTCATGCTCAGAATTCCTATGCACCTTGATCATCATGAGCAGTCATGGAAACAGTGAATGTTACAGATGAGCTCACCTCATGCTCTCCTGATGGGGATTGTGAAGGTGATAAGACAAGACCTGATTGCCCTGCCCATGTCACCAGTGATTTCATTGCCATTTGTTCTGATATTTGTTGAATAGGGCACCTGGGTGTGATTATACTGTAGGAAAGTGCATCAGCATCAGATGCGGCAGACAGGTTGGATGTCCTGCACCTTTAGCCCTCCATCTAAAACAGTCCATCCATCATGCCCAGCTGATACAGCGCATGTCATCTAGACAAAATTGGGAAGCCTGAGTGGTTTGACTAGTTATTGATAGTTGGAGATTATCATGATCTGTGCATTGTATTCCCTACCTTCTGGTTGGCACTGGGATTCGACTATCCACCAGGGACAATGATGGCATTTTCCAGAAAATTGCAGGTCACGTGGATGGGAACCGTGGATGTATTGTGTGATATATGCAGGATAAGATACATCGAGTGATGGTGGGCAGTGTGGACCTCCATGTCATGGTATGTAGCAGATGAAATAGGTTTTCCTGCGCTTGAATTATCACTAGCAGAAGTGACTATGACCATGCCAGCATGAGGATCTGGCAGATTCGATGGGAGGCAATCTCCACAAAATGGCACATCTGGGGCTGTAACACTCAGTGTCAAAATCTGCTAGTCACTCTTGTGAGGACTCACCATTTCTTTTTAGTGGTGAATAATTACAGTGGGAAGATTGCAGGGTGGTGGATTTGACTTCATTGTGCATGACAGGCTGGTGTTGGGGACTCACCTGGCATGCGTGAATCCTCGTTGACCTTGGGGACATCGTGGATGTCTTTGTGCCAATGGCATCTTGGCATGGGAACTGGATTGGCAATGTTGCTGCTTAGCGGCCGGCTCTGACTGCAATAGAGCGGATGGTGAGAATATGATGGTCTAGAAACCAACTTTACAAGTGCCTTCTTGGCTGGAATTATCGTGGAACTTGGAGATACTGTGGGAGGAGGGGCGGGTAGGAAGCTGATCGCTTGAGGCTCTCTGATGACTCAAATGTTGACAACCTTTTCTATGTGTTTGGCCTGCAGGGCCGTAGGAGGTCGAGGCAAAGATGAGATTGGGTGTGATTTCCTCGGACATCCGGGCCAGCGGGTGATCAGCAGAGTTAGTGGAATGGGGGATCATCTTCCCCTCGACCTGGCGCTCATCCTCAGGTTCATTGAGGGTTCATTGAGGGTTGGTGGGAGTTGAGCCCTTGGTCGTTGCATGTCTTCTTCATCAGAGATTGGCCCTCCTCTTTCCTAGCATCTTCTTCCTGCATTTCTTTGCATCTGGCTTCAATTCCTCTGCCTCCACCTTTTGTGATACCAATCTTCTCAATTCTGCTACCTACCAACTCAGCCTGATAATGCATTCAAAATTTTGCAAGCATGTCTCACAAGGAAACTAATACCGCCTTTCCGCACCTTTACCACCAGCATCACCACCCATCCTCCTTGCTGAATGAGTTGGCAAACGTTGCTCTCCATTTAAATGCATCCACACCCAGTCGCAATGATTCCATTGAAGAGGTGCTCGCATTCCTGCCCCTGGGGTCTATTCACTTTCCCTTCAATGAGACAACATTCCAGGAACCACTACTCCAGGGTGCATCCCCTGATCCCAGATGGTGATCCCAGGCTGTCCTCAGGTCTGGTGTTGAAAAACATTAAAAAATATTGAAAAATCATCCTGAAGCTGCCAGGGTGTATGGTGCTCCTGTTTCACATGAATGTAGGAATCCTGGGTATCATGAATGTGCGGCATGAATTCTAACCACAGCAAGACAGAGGAGGGGTTTATGTGAAACCAGAAATAGTGTGCCTTGAATTTGTCCACCTGAGGCACGGCCTGAGACTTCTGTTGATGATAAAGCAATGAAAGTTTGCTTACAAACAAAATACAAAGCCATTGGGTACCCCAGGATTTCAATTGTGATTAAGATTTGAAGCCATTACCCCAGAATTGCAACAGGTTACCTTGTGTGGCCTGGCCAGACAGCACTCTTCAATGCATAAGCAGCAAGCAGCCAAAGAATGCATTTGAGTGCTCACCATTTGGGTTGTTCACATATATGTGCCATGGACAATCATGATTGTGGTGTTGAACAGGCTCTTTTGGATGTTGTGACAGCAAAGGCCTGAAGGATATGAGGCCAGCAGGTAATGGAATGCCCATGTAAGTGATTCTCTATGTAAGATGGTATTTTCACTCTGGATATTGCCATATGACCATGTGCATTCAAGGAGATCCTGGATCCTGTAGGCTATGTGGCTATAAAGTATACACTAGTTGCCACAATATTCTCTTTGTTGACTTTTGAGCTTCTAGGCAAGTAGCATTAAGAATGCTGACAGTTATCAAGTGTTACTCCAGGAGGCTCAATGACTAAATAAGTAATGGTCAGAGAAGAATTATTGTGCTATAACATAAACTGCTATTGATTCAATATGCAGCCTATTTTCTCTTTCTTTACATTTCTGCTTTAAGTGGCTGGACATAGCAATGCATCACCTGTCTTTCACTTAGGCTAGGTTAGCCCATGGCATATGAGCCTTTCAGCTAGTATGATTGATTTATATGGTAGAATGTGTCCTTCCATATTTAATTCCAGTATAGTACTGCCAAATGACATTTCACCCTCTTACCCAACTAGCAACTACTATTCTGAACATAACAATCAGAACTCAAATATCTCCCCCTATATTACATTTCCACCACTCCACCCACAAAAATCTTCTGGCCTTTAGTAATACCCTTTATGCTTGTTAACTCATGCCAGATTCCTCATAGAAATTGATGACAAAAGACTTGTTACAGTGAAAGAACTATATTGAAAGACAAGAAATTCTGAGTCTGTTATAGATATTGTTGCTTCAGGAGTTTGTGACCTTCATTGGATGGCTATACTCTGATACAGGAACCAAATATGAACAGTGCAATCAGAAAAATGCTTTTAAAGGCCAAGATCACCCTAAAAATTTTTGTCAGCAAACTTTTTCAAACACTTGGAGTGGAAATAATGGTAAGCAACATTTACTTTTTACACCATTGAGTTAAGTTGACTCAGTTTGCTAACTAGTCCAAGGACTCACCAAATTTTGTATTAATCTAGTAAAGAAGGCTACACCTTATGCAAGACAATGCTTTGTGACCAAGGACCTGATCCTACTGTTAGACTTAGCTCAGTTTTTTCATGCATGAGCATAACACTAATGTAAATCCCCTCTATCATATATGGTCCTTACCCACACTATTGTGTAGTGAAAAGTAATTTGGTGATTTGGCAATCAGCATCTAGAAAATTTTCATGTTGCCATTTGCTATTCTTATGAACACACTCCACTTACACATCACTGTACTGCAAACCTATGCCTTGTCAGCAGTAGCAATAAGGCTCACTTATGATATTATAGTGCAAATTCTTACTTGCTTGATCATACTTTCACTGTGCATTGAAACATAAGTCCATTGTGGAGATAAAAGACTCTAGGAGAAAACTACCTTTCACTGGAAAGAAACATTCTGGCACCTATGTGACCTACTTAAATTTTTTCAAAATGATCATGAAGAACATGACATCATGAGCATGTATTGTAGTCATCTGTCAATTGAAACATCTCTATCTATGTGGGCAGGATTGACAGAATTCAACACAGATTTTGCTGCATGAAACTTTATTTCCCCTACTAATCAATGTACTTAGCATAAAAGTTCTTAAATTGTTTCTGATGGCATGTCTGCTGCCTTGTTTGTAGTCAAATTATACTCTGCTGATAATTTGTTTGCCTGGTCTCAGAATGCTTATACTAAATTCCCACAGTATATACATACATGAATACAGTGATGCTAAATGGTAATTCACTCTTTTTTTTTTCTTCCAAGTTGGATGTTCCAACTATTACCATTACATAATTTACATCTGCATTACTATACCCTGTTTTGTATTTCTTGATGTAGTACTGAACATTCACTGTAGTCCAGGTAAAATGGCATATATCACTTCATGCTCAATTAAACTCTGCATTCTGAACAATTCCACAAAACCTTTGAAGCTTGTTGTGAGTCAGGGCTTGTTCCAGGTTGTATAACCTGGTGGAAGAGAGGTTTATTCTCTGCCCACCTGTATGATAGCATCATGTATTGGAAGTACTCTCATACTTTACCTTTGATCTGTTATATCCTATTCACCCTTGCTATTTCTGGCCCTCTGGCCCAACTTTGCATTCACAAGACATGAACTCTGGAGCATTCTCACTCAGAATGATACTCTGGACCTCTGGATCTCTGTTATGTTCTCCTTCTCATCTCTCCATTCTTACTTGTCCATATCCATACTAGTTATCACTTTGTACATATGTAGCTCTGATCCTGTGCTTGGCTATGTGCACCACTCTGGTCTCTGAGTACCTGGTGTGCGGCCCTGACATTGAGTTATCTGTTCTCCAGACCTTTAGTCATCTTCATTCCTCTGCTACCAATCCTATGTAGTCTTCTTTGTATATAATCTCATATAACTCCTGTACTCTTCAGCTTCATTATCAAATTAGTCTTTCTCCTTTCTAATCTCTGCAAGTTCCAGTGACTCTCCCAACACTTCTTAATCTCTGCACATTCAACCTCTGACCTCTATCCAAAATCCAGAGCAACAACCTAGCAAGGGGATAGCACATACACTGAACTCAATGCTCCATTTCCTGCAATAACTCTGGAGTTCTGGAGTTAAGCCTGGAAGAACCTGGACTGTAACATGATCCAGATATAGTTGATGTGTGGTATCGTTGATAATATAAATTCTTTGAAAACTAGTGTGGTTTTGAATGCAGCTGCCTACTCAGCTATGTTGTGGAGACTGCCAGTGGTCATGTTGATGCATGGGCATGTGGCAAATAATGAATAATTTATTAAACAATTTTGCAATTTGCTATCAGCTGCTTAATGAATTAATGTGCTATTGCAATAACCTATTAAATGATGTAAACAAATCATCTCCATCATAATATCGAGGAAACATGACTCACATTGGAAATCCAAATTAGAGAACTGGTCAGAAAGATCCTGCATGCCAAGAACTTGTAATACATTTTAATAGTGCAGAGGAAGAAAAAATGTGTTCAGGCATGAATGGAGAAGATAGATGTGATTATAACACAAATGAGAAATCATACAATTAGATAAGATCAAAAGGAATAAGTAATAAGTAATCATGGAAAAGAAGAGAAAATTCTTGAGAAAGACAACAGAAAATGAATTGTAACACATATCACCAGAAATACTCTTGTTATTCATCTTGATGATTTCATGGGTCTGATTCAGTAAATGGATTGAAAGAGAATACAAAGAAGATTACCAACAGATGTAGAAAATTCAACTGTGAGAGTAGGAAATCTTTAACCTTCCTTAATAAATAGCTGACTGGTATATACAAAAAATTACTAATGTCTTTCTGACCTGAATTTTCATATTAAAAAAGAAAAAGAAAGGTTAGAGAGGGAAAATTAGGTTAGTAGGGAAGTACATGTCATGGACTATTAAAGAACAATCAAAGAGTATCCACACTATGTATATATGCCCATTTCAGTGAAGTCAAATCCATTCACCTAGAGAAGCATGGATTTGTTCAAAGAAAAGAGCTCTGTATGATCCATATCCTTTTTAAGAAAACAGATGAGGTATGTAGCTGGAAGGCAGGGACATTTTGAACTTGGCAAGGTCCTGCATGTAGATGGATATAACAGAAATAGTATAGAATAGTGTTTATAAAAGTATAAAGGAGAGGAAAAAGTCAAATGAGACTAGTGTTTGTAGATGCAGCTGGTTGTGCAATTGGGGAGACTGGCAACTAAACTAAACTAGACTGATTGCAAAAAAGCCAGACTGGATGGACTTTTAAAGATTAAAAAACAATCAGTACATATAGCAGAAAATAGCAAGCAACTATATATGAAGGTGGGGGCAGAATAGAGCTAGGCTAAACAACTGGATTAAAAGTCTCTGTCCTACTTTGAAGGGCTCTTTGCTCCTTATCTCAAACCCTTGTACCTTGCCAGGTCTTCACTTGTCTCTACCTAGGCCAAGTGTAACAAAAGGTTAAGCTCTCATGAGACAAGTCTACTCCATGGACACCAAACAGCATGACTATCCCACCAAGCAATCCTACTACCACCCTCTCCACCCAAACCTGCCAAAGACTCTAATGCCATGGATATCAATGTCATTCATATTGCCAAGATGGTCCTACAAGAATGAGAACATTGAGTCTTCTCAGGGCATGTGGGAGACATTATGCCCACATCTGTATTGTTGAGGGCCATAAATGGGCCTGTCATGGTTGAGCCTGGGAAGAGACTCTGGGGCACCACATCATTGCACAAGGTGGGTGAGGGTGAGGGCAAGGGTGACATCTGGTGACTGTCATGCACTCTCATTCCACTAAGAGCCCATAGCAGTCATCACATGTTATTACATGATGGTGGTAGTGGTGTAATAATAGCAGTGGCATCACTCTCATTGTCATTTTAGTGGCATAGGTGGTGGGGGTATGGCATTGTTATTGATATGGGAGCATTAACCAAGACTTGCAGGTGTTTAAACCTACCATGGTGAAAATAATTGAAACTCCTTGAAGTGACCTAGAGAGATGATTGAGGGGAACAATAATGACAATGATGGGAAAAGTGACAAAGTGGAGGAAAATGACAAAGTAAGTCTTGGCTAATGAGCACAAGGGAAAGAAAAAGAGGATGGATATGGAAATGTGAAGGTTCTGGCCAAAGACAATGACCAAATCTGAGCAAGAGGCATTTGATAATGAGGAAATGGCTTCAAAAGTTACTCAGAAGTGCAGTAAAATATAAGCTATATTGCAATCCCCATTCACAAGGCTTTATTCAGACCAATGAGGTCAGACCTGTAATCTACATGTGAGACAGATAACTGTTATCCAAGAGTTAGGATATGAATCCAAATATTGTATCAATTAAAATAAAAGAAAAGTGAAACTAATGTGGGACAAATGTGAGCAAAATCTGAATGCAAATAAAGTGTTAGCAATGCAAATGTGGATAATGCAATGCAAAAGAGCAGATACATACAATGGATACATACAGAAAATGAGTGGATTATACCTGGATGGACACAGGATGAGTGGAATATAATTGGCAGCTGCCTGGAAAGTGGGGGAAAACCTCATTACAACTGTAAGAAGCCTTGAGCTCCTACAATAAATATGTACCCAGTATGAGTACAGATATGAGCATTGATACCCAGGGATATACCTGGGCTATTGTCACAAGCATGTGAGCAGAGACAATGGTGAGCAGAGAAAGTAAGAAATGTGGGCCAGATTGCTAAACAGCCAGTCAAGAATGTGTGCAATCCAGGGGACATTCAATATTCTGTAATGAGTATTGTTAGTTAAATAGAAAATAGAAAACAAACCACCTGTAGATCCAAGTGTATTTGTTGTCAGATTCATAGCAGCTGCAACTGTATTCAACTTCTGTGCCTGTTTTTATGTATTCTTTATGATGCTTCAGCACTGGAAGTCTGAGCAGCATTCTACAGCATAGGTTAGCTTCCTGGTAACATCTTTCCAGTTTTGGTCAGAAAATGCCCAGATGATTATGCTAAGTCTTTCCAAAGACTTGTTGAGGGTGACTGGTGGTTTGGTTATGGTCCTTTTCATAAGTTATCAGATGATCTACTTCAATTTTGCAATTAGAATAACTAACTAAACATCAGCACACATTTTATCTAATCCATTGTTGGTCAAGCTCAACCATCAACCAGAGGACACAAAAAAAATCTACTACTGTACCATAGTGAATGGTGTTCTTGTTCAACATTAGCTCAGCTTGCTTGACAATTGTTGTTGCCTTCATTTTCACAAAAAAACTTGAAAAGAGTATGAGAGCAGTGAAATCAATGCTGTGATGCCAGTCACAGAGTCCTGGTATTCCTCTTGAGTTATCAATGATGGCAGTTATTTTAGAAACAAAAAAAATACCACTGTGATTGTGCTGAAGACTAAGCTTATCAGAGAGCTCAGCCAGCTATGGAAAAGCCACAGGAAGAATCATCTTCAATTTTCTCTTTTAAGATATCTCAAACGTTGAAGTATGCTCCAGCCCAGAGGCACAAGGTAGAGACTGTGTATGTTACATCTCCACTTCTTGTCTTGCTTGACCAATGCCTCTATCTGGTCCAGTTTTTTTGCTTTACATACATATAGAAGACAACTGAACTGCAACTGGTCCTTCCACACTGTAAATTTAGGGATTATACTTTTTTATAGTCATGTGAAATGTAGTACAGAGTCAGGGCTATCTATTGGTCCTTTAGCCTAAGGATTTGGACCACAAGATCATGAGATATGATTGTTTTTGCATGACATGTTATTTATAGAAGATTTAAATATACTTTTGATTCTAAAAATATCTAAATAATATCTAAAATTATGAAAAAAATTAGAGGTTTATATATATATACAGTATGTGGCTGTACATGGTTGTGACCAATTGCAGGACTGATTGCAACTTCACTTGTGGTATTTTGAAGTGTGTTCAGAAAAAGAGGAAAACAGGCAACTGCAACACCTCCATCAAGTTAGCCTTGAAAAAGTACTTGAGGATTTTGGAATGTAGAATGCCAGACTGCCCCCACACCTCTGCCTTGTTATCTCTTTAAATACTCTAGTCTGGTTGATTCTGAATTGTAATCCCACTTTTAGCAGATAATTATCTCTGCTATACATCAAACTTGGCACTTGTCCAAATGTTGCCTATGCTATAGCAGCTCTTTCTTAGCATGCTGCCAACCCCTTGAATGAACATCTTTATAAGGCACTTTATATCTGTTGATATCTACTTAAAACTCATCACTACTCCCTTATATTTGATTGTTCATATTAGGCAGGCTTAATTGTCTATGTTGAATCCAATTGGGCATTCAATCATAATGATTATTACTCTCAGACTGGCTGGTTCTTCAAACTAGCTAACTGTACTTTCAGCTGGTGCCCTTGCAAACAAGTACAGTGGCTCAAACAACTGTCCCAATGTTTGCATGTTTTGCACTAAACTCAATACTCTGCAAATAGGACCCTAACCCCATCCAAATCTATGAGTGTATGAGATAATGTACTCACTCATGGCTTTCTAGCAATCCAGGAATCAGAGGATTTGGTTACGATCTGGTTGAATGGCAGCCATACCAAAATGACAACTCATTGGGACAGTTTTTTGACTTTATATGTTTTGGGCTGGTATGACCTCCCTTAGCCTTGATTATTGCTTAACTCCTGCTAGGCATGCTTTATATTCATATTTGACACTCTCTCATAGGATACTGCCTCACTCTGTACCCATCCTATCTTATAATTGATGAGCCCCTATACAAGCCCTTCTATACTCTAAAAGGTAGATTTAAAAACTATTCCAGGTGTATACAATGGAGTTAAGATCTGGGGAGTAAGCATACCAACCCAAATGCTTGATTACTTACTCCATAAATTAGTTCTGTTCTCTTTTGAAGACCTGCTTAGGGTGATTATTATACTATAAAAATTGCATCTTGAGAATATTAGATTTCTTTATGTTTTTCAGAAGCCCTGCCTCCAAGATGATTACCAATGATTCATCATCCATCCCTCCTTCAATATCACTCAAAATATTCACTTCATTCCATCCCATACAGCCCCATATCATCACTAAAAACTTGACTATATCTTTAATCTGTTTGAAAGGCAGCCTCCACTGCTGCATTTTTCCATGTGACAACTCTTTGTTTGACCCAATTGACTAGTTTTGATCTCATTTGATCAAATAACACCACATAATCCAATCTTGGTACTTGAAAGCAACAATCAATCTCCTCTTGCTATAGATAGTAGAGAGAAGAGATTTTTATATCTTGACTATAGCCTTGAATGAGGCCTCCTGAAGGGTATATCTCATTGGCTATGAGCAGACAGGAGTGTGAATGATAGAATCAATGAAATTGACAGCTTAAGCCACATTATTGGCCTTGCTAGTAATAATTTATCAAACCATAGTATATTTCTTAATAGGAAAGAATTTGAAAGATTGCCCACCACAATGGTTTCCTTGCTCTAGCTGGATTTTCTAATGGACATTAGTCACAGTACACTCTCCTATTTCATTTTGGGATGTAGCTTTCTAGGAGGAAAGAATCAGGAAAGCAAGAAAATCAATATTATCTATGAGAATATTTGATAGTAGCAAAAGAAAATGTACTTGTGATGACCAGGTTGAAATATGCTGTATTCTCATTGATTACATAATATTGACATTATCCATCCACTATCTAAGGTATGTATTCCTCTTACAGCATTTCAGGGTCTAATATATGTAATAAAAGTCAAAAGTCAAAAAATTGTCCCAATGAGTTGTTATTTTGGTATGGCTGCCATTTAACCAAATCTTAACCAAATCCTCTGATTCTTTAATTGCTAGAAAGCCACGGGTGAGTACCCTATCCCATACACTCATAGGTGTGGATGGGGTTAGGGTCCTATTGCAGAGTATTGAGTTTAGTGCAAAACATGCAAACATTGGGATAGTTGTTTGAGCCACTGTATATCCATTAGCTCATTCCAGAGGTGTTGTGGGAGAATGTCTGAAACAACAAATTGATTCTCACTGCCATAAGGCGCCAGCGTTATGTGATGGTGGTGAGCATAGAGGTATTTATTTTTGCCAGCTTGGCAAATGATATCCCCTTCTAGATGCTCATACATCCCTAAATATTTAATATATGTCTTGACCACAAAGGGATCAATTGTGTTATTAGGGATAGTGGCATTCCGGATGTCAATAATACTCTGGTTAAAGGTGTTGGAATTGTGGACAAAGATCTCAAAGCCTCAATGGTGAACTGAAATCTGTGGAGTCTGATGATAAGACTGCATGGAAAATGCCAAGCCTGCACCTTCATAAACTAATGCTAGTGGTTTGCCATAATAAGAAGTGGTCCTGTGTGTAGTATGCTATTCATGTTGCCAGAAATAAGGAAAGTATTCACTGTTTTCAGTCATTATATTGGGTCTGGTATAGGTATTTTCAATTTGAATGAGATGAGTGAGGCAAGAAGTGATCTGGAGAGTTGGATTAGGGATATTGTCTGGGATAAGGGAAATATCTTTGTCAATCCAAAGGATTGGAACATGATTGACCAGAATGATTTCTCCTGCTTCCTTTCCTGCTTCTCTGAGTTCAACTGTTTCCAGCTGAAATAAGTGATTGGAAGAGAGAAGTTCCCTCTGGAAGTGAACCAGATGATTTAAAGAATGGATTGTGGATGAGAGGACAGATCATCATGGCATAGTCCTCATAAGACATGCCAATTCAGACATGTTCTGGCATGTTCTTGTCTGCTGAACTCTCTCCAATGGATGGCAATGGACTTGTACTTGAGGGATAGTATAGCATTGGAGAGGAACTCTCCATCTGCAAGATCTCCAGGGGAGATTCTGGGTGAACCAGGTGAGGGCAGGTGATTGGAATAGACATATGAAGGAGGTGATGCTGCTGGAATATGAGTGCAGTGAAATAGTACTCTGGAGATGCTGATAGACATGAGGAAGGGAGAGAGGCTGGTGATAGGAATGATATGTGAGAGGCCTGTGAATCTATATATGATGTGGGTAGAGGAAAAAGATCAGGACAATAATAGTTGTTACAATTTCTATGAGTACAATTATTCCCATAGAGAATAGTGCAGTGATTGTTATTGAAATTCCTGTGACAGTGCCAAGTGCACTCATGAGAATTGCCTCTATAGATAGGATAACCCCAAGGATTCTGATAAAAAGCTTGGTACACTGATGTCTAACTTGATGAGAACTACTAGCCTTGTTTGGAACAGATCTTGATCTAAGTCTGAATCTGTTCAAGTGACAACAAGGTGGTCTCAGTAGTCTCTCTTCATATCTGACAAAGTGAATGAAGAGGGTAAAGGCATAGCCCATGATCAGTATATGAATGTGGTGATACCACCATATTCTCATTGTAAAGCCCATAGTGGCAAACACAAGAGAAAGCAATTCATGCTGTCATATCCTGAAATTCTCCTAGTACAACTCTGGCCCTCTGGGCTCAACTCCGCTTAGATACATATGAACTCCAGTGTGTTCTCATGTAGTTCGCAACTCTGGACTTCTGGACTTCACTTTGTCATTTCTTCATTCACTTGTTCTTCATATGTACTAGCTCTGAACCTTGTATATGTCCTGTGTCTCACTTAACAAGCACAGCTCTGGCTGTTCCTATCCCAGACTTCTTATTCATCTTCATTCCTTGTTACTCAGCCTATGTCTTTCCTCATATATAAACTCCTAGATACTCTCTGTAACTCCTCAGTTCAAATATCAACTTAGTTCCTACTCTCCTCTGTTCCAAGTCTTGATGACTCAACCTCTCTTGTGTTGATTAGCTTGCACTAAGTCTTGGACACCTCGGACACACCTCCAGTCCAACTCCAAAATTCTGGACTAGAACTCTAGGCAGGGTGCAGCACATATGCTAAAGCCAAGTCCCACCACTGCCCATAACTCTGGAGTTCTGAAGTTAGTTCTGGAGTAGACCTGGACTTAACAGTATATTTGAACTCCCACTGCCCCAGAGTTCACTAACCATATGGTACCCATGTCACCAGGTCTCAGGCTCACACCTTACAAGGCCAGCCACCCCTATTACCCAGATACAATCCCCTCAGCATTTTTGGAAGCAATCAATGAGGAGCTGAAATTGTTGACCAGTTCCTCAGCTTCTTCGCTTGTTGTACCCCCCAAGCTCCCCAAGATTGTCAAACTCTGGAGTCTCCAACTCTGGGCCCATGCAACCCTGATGATGATGAGCACAAGTCTGAACGCAGTCACTGCTCTGTGGAATGAGTGTTTCACACTCTGACCAACAATGGTGACGCACCCGGAGATCCGGACGTCCCAGGAGGAGGCCCTCCTGATGACAACAATCTGGACTTTGATGATCCCCTCCCTGACCCCAATCCCAAAGATGATGACAAAGCCTACTGTGATGAGGAGCAGCCTCAGGACCCTTTGGTCCAGCTCACTCAGGTTATCCAGAGCCTCACTCG
>JBBPRA010000226.1:0-38590 GCA_038092775.1 Boletus rubescentipes | reverse complement strand
TATAGGGGTCCGCCCGAGCTAGAGGCTCGGCATGTAAGGGAGAAGCTGGCGCTGAAGCATCATCAGCGTCGCCCGAACCGGCCTCCGAGGCAGCCTCCGCCTCATCACTTGAGCCCACCTCAGACTCGGATTCAGGTTCATCATCCGACATGAACCCATCAACTGGGTCCTGGAGATCATGGAGCCACGGATATACAAACACGAGCTTCCGGGGCCTCTCCAGTGGCATCACGTCCGTCGTGCTAAACTCCACTTTGCCGAGAGATGAGACCGATGCGCGATAGCGGGTTCCTTGGCTACTCCCCAGCTCTTGCACACCGATTTTTGTAACGTAGAACATAATGCACGGGAGCTGTAAACAACCGTTCGAGAAGGTTGCCCGAGGGAGTTGAGTGACTCGGTAGTGGAACGCTACGGCGTCCTCCAGTGCCAACTGAGTACGCAGCTGTTCCACACGGGTATCGAATTCATTTTCCTCCATGGGTGGTGGGCTATATGGCGGCTGGCGATAGACAGCGAGAGAGTCGGGAAGAGCGGAATTGTAGGGCAGTGATTTCCCAGTCCACGCGATCACGGTGACATCTCCCGTGCGTGCGACGATGTTCTCTAAAAGCTCACCGAGCGCCGTGCTCCCCAACCCGTAGCGAGGCACGATATTACTCGAGAATATTCCGATCAAGGAGTACGCGATATCCTCCTCCACAGTGGCATTGCGAGTCGATGCTAGACGGAGTTTCTCCCGCACTCCAAGATCCTTCGGCTGGAAGCTCGTGATAGTCTCTGGAGCGACACCCATAGCCTTGGCTAGTTCTTGCTTGATTGCGGGGGATTCCTTGTGATTGGCGTGCGTGTCGTTCAGATAGAGTTTCCAGTCACAACTGTAGAATCGGACAACCTTGGACGCGAGAAGTTCCTGTAAAGTCCACGCACGGGTCATCCATCGACTGTTCGTGAGCGCGAGGTCATCGAGTTCTGCGGAGGACAAGACATCTGCGAGATAGACGACGGTTTCCGCCGCCTTTTCATACCAGCTGTACATGGCGATGAGGGATTGGCTCAAGATAGCACTCGTGTCCTTGTCGATGCAACAAGTGTCCGACCAAGCCCATCGATAATCTTTGGAAGCTGTTGTACAGAATTGGCGGAGCTTCTCATTTAGAGGCGAGTCATCAAGTTTCCAAACGGAATCAACAAGGTTGACGTCCTTGAGAGTCGGTTCCTTTCCCTCCCATGTATGGGAAAACATGATCCATTTGAAGTATTTCGCGACAGATTGACGAATCTGCGCAGGATCTATTTTCCTCGTTGCGGTCTCGGAGACAATCTTCTTGAACGGTGCTTCCGATTTGAATATCTGGATCCGCTCTTGTATGTTGCAAAGTTGACCCGTCGTGATATCAATGAGAACGAGCGGACAAAATTTGAAGATCTCGTCAATAGCAACATTGATAGCGGCAATTGTCTCGCGCGGAGCGTTATAGTTTTCTCGTAGTCCTGTATCACATTGTAGCGCATGCTACCAGGATAGCATTAGAATACGTACGGCGGATGTCTTCGTTCGGAGATTTCTCAATGATTGACAGCATGTGGAGGAGGGCACTCTTCGCTTCATCATAATCTTCCGCACCGTGGAGCGCCACATACTTCCTTTCGTATCCTAAATGCGATAATGGGTCCTTATCGATCACCTATTATGAGTTAGCCAGTTACAGCCAAGTACGACGATATATTGCACCTACCTGATTCGCATCCATCAGGGCATCTTGCCACATTTCTTTCGAAGCTAGTGCTTTGCTTCGTTTCACAAGGATGTTTATTGGGTTTGTAGGGTCGAGAGATAAGGCAGATGTGTACCGCGCGATCGCGTCGTCGTGCTTTCCAGAGTCGAGTGCCGTGTCACCAAGCAATTCGAGCATGTCGATACATCTTCTTTTGAGATCTAAAAGTACGCGTTATTCAAGTCATCCGATGTAAATATTGGTACCAACCCGTGACCCAGCCTTCTGTTGCTTTGCTTGCGCGTATTTCCTCACCGAAGGTCTTGAGTATCTTGAGAAGTGCTTCCGTGGCCTCCTCCGCGCGGCCCGCTGCATACAGACTTTCGCAATGATATCGTTGCGCTGTGATCTGAAGCCCGCTGAAGGTCCACCCAAATATCTATTACAAGAGTGAGCGTATATTATAATAGTATCACAAAAGTAACTTACGAGCGAGATTGTGTCCAGATCAGAGCCAGTACAAGATGAGGCAAGGTCCTTTCCTCGTTCGAGTGACTCCACAGCACGTGCATAGTCGCCTTGTATTAGATACATTTTCCCAAGGACCTAGGTGATGTCGGTCAAGTGTACGTTTGCGGTCTGATCTCACATAATATACCTGGATATAACAGTACATCGTTTCATCGTCCCTCGTGACGGAAATCAAATCATGGACACGTGAGATCGCCGTGTCACATTTGCGGGCCACAAATAAGATGATGGCCTAGGTGACATAGATGTGCAGTTGTATCAGAGGTCCACTAAGCACACGGATCACAAACCTTGATGAGCAGCAATAAATTGCTTTCCTTCGGATCACAGTTTCCGAACGCGAGGTCAAACGCCTTCAGCGCTTCCTCGGTGTCACCTGTTACAATTTGTGCGAGAGCCTTGACACTATGAGCCATGGCTGATGGCCGAGCGACGATAGACTTGAGAGGCGGATGAGTGCACACAAGTATGCCAATGAAACAATGGGAAATTACTTTTTGTGCATCCTCATACACCGAGCTCCAGTCTTCCGAACGTACTTTGACGAGAGCATTGTGAGCAAGTACGTGGTGGATGTCACTCGAAGATGTCGATGGGTCGGGAACCGATATGAGTGCATCCGCGTTAACAGAGTTCTCATACATCCATTGCTTGAAATCGACAAAGCCCAAGGACAACTTCCGTTTGTCTTCAGTCACCTTCGTTTCGAGTACACCGAGTGCCGACTGTAGACCAGAATTCTCAAGCTGAAGACGAGTGACTTTGGTGTCGTAGTTGGCCTTGAGTGCTTCGGCGTCCTCTCGCGCAGTTTGTAAATCTAACCGGAGGTTCGAGATCGACTGATTTGCGTTCACAAGTGCCCCTTTCTCAGCATCGAGGGCAGACTGCAAATTTGAGTTGTTGCTCTGGAAACCAGTGACTGAGATATCGTAGTCGGGTCTACATGTTCCAGCACCTACCCGAGTAGTTTGCAAATCTGACGTGAGGTTTGAGATCGACTGATTTGCTTTCACAACCGCCCCTTTCTCAGCGTTAAGGGCGGACTACACATTATGGTTGCAGCTTGTAGAAGTGCGGTTACGGTTGAACATTCACTTACAACCTAGACAACACGCAACAAAAACGTAAAGTCAGACACAGAGCGAGATAATGTCGATATCGATGACTCACGAGCTGGATAATATGCCACACGAGATCCGGTATAGGAGACACGTATGGAACTGGGTAGTGGAGAATGACTCACTCTCTTGATGGGATAGGATGAACAGGACAATCTGTGAGACAGGTGAGAAAGAATAAATTCTGCAACCACTCACTTTCTGAATAGGATATCGCATAAACAGTGTGGTACGTAAGAGGGTTGCGAGCACGCTATATGGTCGATCACTTACAATCTAGATGGGATGGGAGGCAAGGAGGATATAATCCGTAAACAAATGTGTGGGCAACGAATCGACGATCACCCACAAGCTACATGGGACAGAATTAGGTGGATACACGAATTAGACGACTGTAAAAAGACAGCGTCTATGATAATTCACCTCCTAGTTAGGAAGTGGCAGCACAATACGTCCTGTGTAAGACGGCTGTGATTCTACGGAGTCGACGATCACTCACAAACTAGATGGGATATGGCAAGCGCGATGTGTTGTGAGACGGCAGTGAAAGGATAGATTCGACGATCACTCACTTCCTAGATGGGATGCGACAAGCACGATATGTCGTGAGACGGCAGTGAAAGAATGGATTCGACGATCACTCACGACCTAGATGGGATGGACACGCACGATACGTCGTGAGACGGAAATGAAAAGATGGATTCGACGGTCACTCACATACTAGATGGGATGGTACAAGTACAATAAGTCATGAGACGGCAGTGAATGCATGGATTCGACGATCACTCACATACTAGATGGGATGCCATAAATCAGATACGTCGTGACGAGTGTGAAAGCATGGATTTGGCGATTACTTACTGTCTAAATAAGATCGGAAAAACACGACACGTCATGAGACGGCTGTGAATTCCCGGAATCGACGATCACCCACCTTCTATTTGGTGTTTGACAAGTATGATACAGTTGTGAAATTGTTGTGAGCGCATACACTCGTTGATCACGTATCCCCTACGCAACATGCGACAAGTGTTGTGCGGTCTGTAAGACAGTGATGAGTCAAGAAATCGACCGTCACTCACTTCCTAGGTGAGAGAGGACCACAGTCTGAGGGTTGTTGGTGATAGAATGGGGTCGGCGATTACTAACGAACTACAAGAACCCAGCCAGTTAAATAAGGTCGGTGAGATAGCTGTGGGAACATACATTCGAACAAGACTCACCTCCTTGATCAAGTTCAACAAATACGATACGTTCCGTGAGATATCGATAGCATGGGTTCGCCAATCACTCACAAACTGCATCGGATGCAATAAGCACGGCCTGTGAGATGGAGACCATGGTTCCGAGGTGCACTCACATACTAGACGGAATTCGACAATTATGATGCGAGATGATCCTACAAATACGAGATTACTTACGAACTAGTTGTATTCAACCCGGCGTCGAGACCTCCCGTCAAACAATTATATCGATACGGCGTCATTAACTTACTGTATCTGACATCTTCCCCGTGTTGAGCTCGCCAGTAGCCCGCGAGAGGGAGAGGACAGAGTCCTATGTGATGGAGCAAGGGCGATACGAGTGATAATCGATGAGTGATCAGATTTATGAAGGTGTGACAATGTGACGCAACGTGACACTAGCTGGTAAGTTCGAACAGCCTTGCTTGACGATTGATAGCATAGCAAATATCCTGTAATCGCAAAACCGATGTCCATCCTGACCCTGCAATCCGAGGGATGTGTATGAGAGGATGTAGAACAGAAAAGACGACATATGCAAAAAGACGAACCCAGGCTCTGCGGGGTCAGAGGCAAGCTGCAACATGGGGCATCATCTCAATGTCTGTATCGGTCAAAAGATAACCGTAATTAATGTTGGCACACAGAAAGGAAAACCCACTGCTTTCCGAAAATTGCTCATACAACGTCGCGGGTATTACCACACTCGTCACCGAACCGAGTCAAATGATACCAATAATCAAGGCATCATACACAACAATCGTGATGATGGTGAGGTCGCGGCCCCGTCGAATGCGAGCATGGTACCAGCCGCGAACCGAGCAATGAAACTGCGTACACTGAGGATGACCAGCCACAATACAGCTAGCCAGCGCCAATCCGTGATGTGAGTGCGATGGTCGAGACGAATGTCTAATAAAAACGTGTTCCAAACCAGAAGACCATTCCAGCGGAGTCAGCAAGGTGGCCGAGGCTGCTCTGGGAAATGGCTTGCGGTGTCAACGAAAACTCAGAATGGCTTCGCACCCTCCAACACGGTCCGCGTCTACCTGAATGGTCATCGTCAACAACAACGCCTACTAAGCCACCCTATGGGAGAGAAACGCACGCAAGCGAAGGCGCCATCGCTCTTGGACACTTATCACTCAATGAATGCCCCATCCCAGAGGGACCAGACCTGACGCCAATCGACGCGAAGCAGGGGACTTTTGCGGGGCTGCGAACGAGGACAGCGATTTCAGGCGTGTGAGCAATGCGATGCTGGAGAAGACGCTCGAGAACACCGCCCCCGATGTAACATGACCATCGTGATTAGTGGTATGAAACCAGGGTGAGAGATAGACGCGTCTTACCTGTTTAATGAATATCTGTGTCTTCGTCTTCGTCATAATGGGAGGTTTGAACCTCTTTCGCTTACATAATCACCTCGCTTCTCTTCCTTACTTGTTTGATACAGCGTAGTAAGACAAACAAGATTATTCTCTTGTCATTCCGACTGCGTGGTCCCGCACCTCGATTCCTAAGAGCGCACTGGCACGGTTGTCCCTGTCGGGCAGAGGTCGACCTAGACAGAATAAATGAATACTGCTCTATGTCAGTGGGTAGAAAGGAAGGAGTGTAACTGAGCTTACCTCCAGTCGAGTGGTGGAGGGAGCTTTCCCACGCTTCTCTCCAGATCATTTCAGCTCGACCGCGAGCTGCGTCGCGCCCACCGCACCACACCCAGAGCGCCTACCCCAGGCAGGCACTCCTTCGCAGCTCTCCATCCACCTGGGTCCGGATCACGACTACTGCGAGGCTGCCCGCCCACCCTCGCGGCTCTCTCACTTCCCATCGGGCGTTATCCGGGCCGAAGCCTGCGCGCTCGCCCACACCTTTCCCTCTCGCGCCTCGAACGGTAACACGCACTGTCATGTACATAGCATATATTACGTGCATTTGTCCCGCTTCTCGGATCTACGAGAGCAAAGCGCCAGTCCAAAGACCAAACAGAAACCAAGGGCAGTGTCTTTATCAAAAACGCCGGTCAAAAAAAAAATGCTCAATTCCCCCCGCTTCGAGGGAAAAAAAGGGTCGCTCCACTCCCGGACGGCACGCTCACTCCAATTCGGATCTTCATCACCGCCGGCACCGACCCCTTCGCCATCTCAACCAATGTACAATCGCTGTCCTCAAGGTCCACTCCAAAACCGACCTCGGCGACGTCGACCTTTTCGGGACCACCGACAATCGAGTTGGTCATTTGGACGAGCTCGAACGCGCGATCGACGATGGCGTCATTGTGACCAAGGCTTACTCAAGCCTCTGAGGCTCATGCGGCGGCACGCGAGCTTGGGACGCGTGTTTGAGTGGGCTCAAAAGCCTCGCGCAGCATGCCTCAAGCGGTATGCGACCCCACTCGAGGTCGTTGGCCGAGAATGCGCTTGGTAGGGCAGAGGGCAACGAGGTGCTCAGTCGGTTGTAGGCAAAGCATGTGAGCTTTGGGTTGTCGACGTCGAGGTACGCGTCTTGCACGGTCCATTGTCACCCATGGCTGACACCACGACACCAGGCTGAACGGGATAGCACACTGGTCGCCACCGATTACAGGATCCTTCCATCGCCACATAATCATGGACGACAAAACTTGGGACGGAAGCTACCGGTGGACCCTCAACAAGCAGGTAACCGGGATGAGAATGACTAGACAGCATCGCGTTCACTTGATGAGGCCAAATTTAGCTAGATTGCAATACGATAGCCAGTTCCGACGAATGGATGATTGTCCACATTAAAAAAATCTCCCAAGTTAAAAAGTCGAGAGAATGCCTCGTGATTGGAATTGTAGTCTACGATAAATGTACCGTAGAGAAAGTGCCAGAAAGAAAACAATCGCAACACGAGCGTCCACCAATTGATGTAGAGAAAAGTGTTGAAAGATGCTTCCCAATGAGTGCGAGTACAGTTTATCACTCGTCGTACCCCGTGTGTCAATTGGGATGGAGGAATGTCTTCTTCGTCTGGGGTCGGCGCCTCCATATTATCCTCTTCCACGTCATTTTTAGCCTCACTATCTTCGTCAAATATGATGTGGAACTACAGCTCAAGTCAGTGCTCTCGCGATCAAAACCTATGCCCCGTGTTGGTGGGGATGAGCACGCAAAGTCGTTTTGAGGCGCTCGCAGTAGGTTCAAGCCGAACACGAGCGCTTCTGCTGTCATGCAATTCCTCAACGCCGGTGACTCTACATCACAAAGAGGTGAACGCCTACCGAGAAAGAAAAAACGCACTTGTCGGCATGTTCCGCCACAGATTTCAGTAAATCAAACTTGGCACATGGGAGTGCATGAACGACATTCTGGATCCTCGACAACCGTGTATATAGATTGTCTACCTCTGTTATCACACGGGAAATCAGTCAGGAACACGGGTAAGAAAAACCGACGTACTGATGACTTCGATGACGGTAAAGTACGCCGGCGAGGGGAACACAGGCTCTGGCAAGAGCCTAAGCCACGACTTGATCAAGTCACCGATCCCATAGTAAATATCCGAGCTCTCGGTGATGAGTATTCCATCCCTGTTGAACGCCTTGTGGAAAGCACCGACTTCAGAAGTTTTGCTCATGAGCATGCCTTCCATGCTCGGCACGGGAGACGGAAGCGTCTGTCCTGAGTTTTATCGTCCATGACTTTGCAACGATAAAACCGAGGATCTTGTAATCGGTGACGACCAGTGTGCCATCCCGCTCAGCCTAATGTAGTGTGTCGGCCATGGGTGACAATGGACCGTGCAAGACGCGTACCTCAACGTCGACAACCCAAACCTATCTGTGATGCCTCTCGACTGGCCGCTGTTCTGGCCAAAATGGAAGAAAGAGAGTGAGCCTGTGAGCCTATGCCTTAGCTGAGATGTTGATGGGAAAATGAAAAGGACTCGCTACTGTATGACGCTCAGGCAGCACTCGTGCTACTCCGGCACCTCCTGCTACATGCTCTGTCGTGACGCGACCCTGCAGGCCGTAATCTCTGGTGCGCGCCTGTACTGTTTCGTGGGGTACAGTCTGTCTCAGATATCGGCAAGGGTTATTCGTTGAGGCGCCCGCATTAGTGGGGGTCAATTTGTTCGTCGGCGTACGTTTATCGTCTGGTGCCAGGTAGCAAAAGCGAATGGGAGATTGGGAGTGGGATTCGGACTTGGAGCGGGTTGTCAACAGAAAGAAGTAATATCTCCCAACTGGTTGGTATCGCGTCACGTCACGGTCACAATATCACACCTACCCTTGCTATCACTGCAACGTATCGTGTTTGTCGCACCTGATCAAGGAGGTGAATGCTCATGGTATTTATGTTCAGACAGACATCTCACCGACCTTATTTTGCTTGGTGCACTCGTGTAGTTCGTAAGTGATCAATGACCCCATTCTATCACCAATGACCCTCAGCCCGAGACCGTGCTCCTCTCTCATCTAGGAAGTGAGTGATGGTTGATTTCTTGTCTCACCACCGTCTCACGAATTGTACGATGCTTGTCGCATCTGGTATAGGGGTATCTGAAGAGTGTATGCTCTCACAACAATCTCATAGCTGTATCATATTTGTCAAGTACCAATTAGTAACAAAAAGTCATCCTTAGCTAACGCCTCAAGGTGCCTCTCGCCATTGCGCAGTTCTCGCATGCCTTGGACAAGAACATAGCTACCCAGTTGTTCAAACTTCTCAATTCAAACTTCTCAATAAGTATGTCACCATCTCGACAAGACATGACATGTTTTTATTGAGCGTGTAGATACCGTTCCGAGACCAAGGTCGAGAAGAAGGAACGCCCCGAAACCATCGCCAAAGCCACCGCTGAGGAAAAGGAAGCAGCAAAGGACAAAAAGCCACTTCTTATCAAGTATAGTCTCAACCACATTGTCGCTCTCATCGAAGCCAAGAAAGCTTCTCTCGTTGTCATTGCCCACGATGTTGACCCCATCGAACTAGTCGTCTTCCTCCCTGCTTTCTGTCGCAAGATGGGCATTCCCTATGTGATCGTTAAGGGCAAGGCGCGTCTTGGCACGGTTGTCCACAAGAAGATTGCTGCTGTGTTGTCCCTCCAGGACATCAAGAGCGAGGACAAACGCGAACTTGCGACCCTTATCAGTGCTGCCAAGGCTAACTTGTGTGGCGATATCCGTGGCTACAAGTCTACGCAGATGTTCCGCAAACGTGCCAAGGCTGCTGGCCTGAACCCCAACGCGTCCAATCTCGACAAGCTCTAGAATGGTCCAGGTGCCTCTCAGCTGGGTTTTGGCTGTTGCCGTTGTCGGCCGATCCTCATATGACGTGGTCCTCATATGTTAGGAAGCATGTTATGCACCATGCCGTACCCTTTTTTCCCTGGTTACGCTACGGTGAGCGTGGATGATAGAGGGTAGAGATGCGCGATTGTCGTTCGTTCGAGTTGTGTTTGTAAGAATACGAATCGATCTATTTGTGCCCACTTATTTGCCCCTTCATATCAAAAATCATAGTCTGTAACCAGCTTCTGACGATTTGCAATTACAGTTCCTTGAATATGTACAGCACTCGCGGAAATTGCAGAGTTAGATCTCGCGACTGGCGATAATATCAATATTTGACTTGCTATCCTGCGTGTCCCGTCAAACATGTCACTGCGAAACATGTTGTCCGATAAGTGGTCTTGCGTACTTTCTGCTTCAAATTATCTCCCAGGTTGGTTATATCAAGATATTATATTGCCCGCGATACAGAGACTAAAGGTGTCCCAGTAAGTTTCTGCCAGTCTCTGAGACAACGCCTGCCAACGCACAGCACACCACTGGCAGTTCAAACGTTTAAGAACCCTTCAGTGGAATCCGCCCGAGTGAGTCCTGTGACTACTCAAGTGTGCCAAATCAAGATTTTCTTTGTGGTCTTGCGTGGTTTCAGATTGTAATCCTACGTGTCCGAGTCGTCGCTAATTACCACTCCAGTACTGGTTCCGGTCGCATATCGGGAGGTCTCGGGGTCGTGTATCTGAGATACGTATCACATGATTAGGGTGGTCACTCGCGCAGATCAGCCGAATGTTCTCAGGCCAGCTCTTCCGTTCCATTAACAAGGCATCGCCCAGGCTCCTGCAGGCATGCCTGTAGAAGATTTACAATGGGGATACACATTTATCGACCTCTTTTCAACGCTAAGGAAAAATCAATTCTAGAAGACCACCTCGGCGCAAGCGCGCAGCGCCGAGCTCCCAAGGCCATCACCCTTATCTACCATTGCATTCTGGTACCGCGCTGACCACAATCCGGATCGTCGACGTGCATCGACAAATGAACGTCATCGAGTGGCACAACGGTCGTCATCATCATGAGGTCGCCCTCCGTATTCTCTACCGAGCCCCGATGGCTGGGTTCCTGTAGGTTGAGCACCAACCGCGACACCATGATCACGTTCAATCTGTGGAAGTTGAGGGTGATGTGACGTCGTCGACGTTTCTTTTGGAAACAGGGCGATGCGCATGTACTCACGCATTAGGGAAAGTGCCGGTGACTGATTTGTATGGAGCCTAGTAGAACATTTAAATCACACACACCGCACGCGACGCCGCCGCTTGAAGCGAGACCAAGTGGATCAACTCACGGTCGCTAGCTGAGCAGCGACGATTTCAGATTATCCCTTGATAATCTTCGAGAACGTGGAACCTCACCAAAAGAATGACTATATTTGCGGCATTCACACAGGATATAATTCTGTCCGCAATGGTGAGATTCTCGGAAAAGGAAACCTTCACTCCGGTGCCCACTTACGCAAAATACATCGCACCTGCGTACAGGACACATGAGAATTTGTCGGGTCAGACGAAAATTAATGACGAAATACACACCGTCACGGAGCAAGATATCTACGAGCAAACGGTCGCCCAATTTACCAATATAACATGACTTCCACACTGTTAGAACGAAGACAACAATATCAAATACCAACTGGCCGGCCCACAGGATGGCCATATCTGTTCCTCAGGCAGTGTTAAAAATGTGTGGTTTATCTGTGGCACACGAACTGAACACTGACGCAACGCCCTGCAGACAGAATGAATATACTCCTCATGAATACACGGCGGGGAGGTACGGCAAGACTCACAAAACCGGGTTAATATAGCAAATAAATGTAGCACCACCTGTCCCGGATGGATCAAAGAAGAGGGCCCACTGGTTCAAGTATCCAATGTTAGAAAGGTCGGGTGTGTTTCTTGGGAGAATAAACGCACAAGACTAAAGCCCAGAACCCCCACAGCGACAATGAATAGCAAGCTTAATATGAAATGACTTTTCTCATAGAGCGCGTAAACACGCATTGCCATAATGGCTATATGATATCAGGGTTTCTTATGTGTGATGCAAGGAAACAGGATAATAGTTTACCTGCGCAAAATAGCTGGACAAGCACGATCGCGGCTCGCTCAACAATTTGCATAGTAGCACATCTGAAGTAGTTATTGATCGCCTTCGTTTTGGTATGCAACGGGACAACTCACATCTAAATGGAAATATTTGGTGAACGAAATAAGAAAGCATAATGGTCCAACTTACTTCTTCACCAGACGCTGCGTTTAGAAATGATTGTGTAATGTTGAAGATGTGAAGACACAAAGCGAAATAGCGATTGACAAAGAAAAGTACATGACCCAAGTTGCGACGGGGTCGTTTCCAAAAGTAGTGCACCTCGGCCGGAAATGTGAGCAAATAATCATAGAAGAGGATGGCTATGAAGGGTCGTCACGGGAGAAATGAAGTTTGAGTATGACACATACTGAACGCTATGAGGTCGCCCACTTGGGAGGTCTCCCTGTATAGAGGTGAGGTTATAGTATGTTTGCGAACTAATTCATGACTACTCACGGTTGGGTAGACATTGAAACATCGAGGGGCCAAAACTGCTACAAGGTGGAATCCGGAAGCGTGATCTTATACGACGGCGGAATGGGAAATCAGAGCCGACAGCAGAAACTCAAACACTGGATATCGTACAAATTTTCGCAGGATAACCACGGATGCTTTGCGGTGTCAAAGCTGTTACTTGTGTCAAGTCGACACCCCGGAACCATGAGTCATTCCGCAGTACTACGAGCGCGTTTGAGGTTGCGAAGCGGAATCTAACCCAAGTCTTGTGGGACTGACTCAAAATTCCCTGAGTCAAGTGAGTCCCTGTTCGAGTTTCCTGCATGATATGCCTCCACTCACAACTTTCAAGCGTGGGAACATCGAAGAGATATAGTTGATGGGTGTCATTGCCACGGTCCACCTGCCACATCCCGTGCAATGATGCAAGCCACTGGCATGGTAGTGGTTATCGGTGACCCATAGCAGTGACAATCCATGACATGGTAGCATTCGAGTGGTCACTGGTAATTGATGATGTCATCAAGCTAAGTTTATGTGCCATCTTGTTCCCAACTCGTGCACACCGCTCGACGAATACAAACATCGCAGACTCAACGACACAAATGGCGCCTCGCGATTTCCATCCTAGCTACAATAGAAATAAGTGTGGCAGGAGTGGTTCACTCGCAGGGGATTGTGCCGAATTCCTTCGCGAGCACGGGTGAGATCGTTTGGATCCTACTCGGAAGTGCTTGGCACGCGTGAGTGTCGACTTGACGCGCCCACCAGTACTTACTTATAGTGGGTTTCGAAACTACCCGGGGCATTCGGAGAGAGTCCATTCCAGCGATCGTCAGCGCAGGATGGTAATTTCCTGATATGGGTTCGGGGTTCGAAATGAACTTGAAGACTTGCTTAATTTGGTCAGCGATTGTCCATTTTCGAGTGAGACGTGACGCGTGGCTAGCGGACGAGTATTCCTTCGAGGATGCCTCCGGCGATCTTTCTAAGGTTTATCTCTTTCCGTGCACAGAGCGGGCCCGTGCGTCATAACCCTCCGATGGATATAAAGAATCCCCTCTGCTCGTCTGCATGCCTTCCCTCCCACCCTCCTTTTTCTTCTCCCCCCACATTCACCTACTTTGTCCCTCCAGATTCCCCTTCTTCATCGTTACAGAGTACTATTTACGTTATTTCCGCTGATTCGGGCTTCTTTCGCTTCTCCTTCTCCCTCTCGGGCATCCCGATTCACCGCCATGTGCCCTTCTCCCTCCTCGCCGCCGCAAACCCCCGTAACGACTTTAGACGAATCTTGTACAACTTCCATTAAATCCCCACTACATTCTGCAGAGCACGCCGCCCGACGACAACCCGACTCGCCGTCGCCGTCTAGCCAGCCCCCCGCGCCACCTACACCACCCGTCCCATCTTCTCGTCACAGCACCATCAGTACCGGTATATCCATGTCTGCGATACAGTCAAGAGTCCATCCTAATTCCCCCTCGCAAAACTTGACCATGACTTCCATCTCAAACAATAGTAATTCTTCTTGTCTTATACTTCCAGAGCCCGCAGCTTCGTTGCGGTGCGACCAGCCTGTAAAAGTTTCATCTCAACCGCTCGATTCCGGTATTGTAGATCCAGTTTCTTTGTCTGTGAAGTCTCGCCAGTCCATCACACGTAAGTTCTTGGTTCTGTTATCACCAACGTTCCAATGACATTTCCCCTTCGTACAAGCTTCTTTTAGTTTTCCAGGTGCCTCCAGCTCTGCCACCACTTACGACCACGTTTTTCCGAGCCCCGAAAATTCTCATTGCGCGTTAACTACGGCATCTTCGACCGAAACGCTCTCTACTTCTCAACAGACACCGAATGTCTATATCAATGGCCTTCCTCCACACTCCTCCGAACAAGACCTCTTTGCGCTCGCTCGACCATTCGGTGACATCAAAAGCGTCCGTACATTCACTCGGCATGTCAGCGATAAACCTACGTTAGTCTTTCTGGTCTTTGTCATTACGAACGATGCGATTGACTTTGCTTTTTCTGTCGTAGGGGCTATGGATTTGTTCTGTGAGATCATCCTGAAATTTTGCATGCCGGATTACTCACCTACATATCCGTCCATCTCGGTAGATTTAATGATGTGGAATCCGCTCAAAGGTGTATTGAAGGACTCCGCAAGTACCGTAACCTTCATCCATCGTTTTCTAAGGTGGGCTAAGATTCAAGTCCAAGTCTTCTTCTTACGTTCATCGCAGCAAGTACATCGTATCCCTGGCACGGAATACGCTCAGCATAATGCTGTCCAGTCGAGCGATCAGGATGAACATAGCTTCAAGGCACGCATGGAGAAACTCCAAGATGGTAATTCGACTAATCTCTACGTGGAAGGGTGGGTCATTATCTCTTCGTCGCGTTCTAATTACTCAAGTTATTACAGACTCCCGTTGTCGATAGACGAAGAGGTAGTTTGATAGTGCCACCAAAACTGACATCGCCTGATAATATGTGGTTGTACAGAGTCTGGCCGCATTGATGCGACCCTACAAGATCAAAAGTAGTCGCTTCTTTAAAACCAAACTGAGTGATCCTCCTCGTATTATCGCCTTCGTCCGGTATGTCTCAAATATTTTCCTCCCTTTCAGTCAATGACTAACCGTAGGTCAAAGTCTCGAGACCCGCGCCGCTGCGGAGGATACTATCGAACGTTTGCATGGAAGGATGGTGCGTGGATGGAATGATCCTGGTTGCAGGATTTCTGTGCGCTTCGCTGATAATGCTGAGCAACGAGAACTCAGAGTTGGTGTTTTTGCGTTTCGTTCAACAAATCTTACTCAAAAGAAGGTTTATTATAGCGTACTGAAAGGACATTGAAGAACGGAGACCAGTCTCCTTCGCGGCTAACTATCGCCGAGGCTGCCTTGCTCAACCTACGTGGCCAAGAACATTTCCGTGACGTTGCGGGGCGTAAGCCTCAGCGCGTCGCCAACTCCCGCACAGATACTCCAGCCACTTTTATCCCCAGTTCCAACTCTGGGCTACTTCCGACATCACGTTCGTTACCTTCAAAGCTGTGTTATGCGTACAGGGAATCGCCATCGCTAGCCACGTCAGATCTCCAGAGCAACTCTGAGATGGACACTCTACTGCAGTCGATACAGAACGGCTATGAAGACGGGTCGTTGGACGGTACGATGAGAAGCTTAGCCCTCGACAACGAGTACCTCATGTCGCAGCAGGCCCAGTTTCGAGCCCTCGCAAGTGCTGCATTACTGTCACCCAATCCACTTCCCATTACGCTTCCTCGAGGTCATGCTCAAGCACGCAACGGTTTTACCCCCACCGAAGAGCTTATTCTTGAAGCGCACGCGCAGCGTCTCCAATTTCAGGCACGATTATCACATTCCTCGCCAATATTTGAGCCGATGCCCACATTGAGAAGGCTCAATACAAACCTTCGAAGCTTCGAGTCCGCGGCTCACGAACCACTCCAGGCATCAGGGTTGACTGGAAAAAGAATATTGTATCAGGATACTTTGCCTACGATTTCGGAAGACGATTTTCACGCCATGGGTCACCCGGCCCGTAGCTTCGTGCCGACCTCTCACGAATTTCAAGGACTAGTCGATAGCTGTTCTCCTTGCGCACCCCCTACGACGAGCCCTATATTTGTGCGTCCACCTAGCCGCGCCGTCAATATCGTCCCGCCACCGCCAGATTACGAAGAGCCCGGAAAGCGACCAAAAGACAATCAAAGTGAAGATCGAGCAATCGGGTCTAAGGAGGTCTCGTGCCCCCCTCTGTTTAACAATCGCCAGCCTATGACGTCGGGCGAAATCAAACCGTATCCCTCTTTACTGCAGGAATCTATACGCCCGAATAATATCGGCAGCGGCAACAATAACAACAATACTAGCACTATGTCCTGCGACAAGAATGTCGAACTCCAACATACCTATACGTATTCGCATGGCAACGCGCGAAACTGCCCTGAGGAAGACAATGGCTCACGCTTCTGCTCCTCGCCTGCATCACACATCTACAACAAGAAATCCCCAAAGTTTGGCGAGCATCATTCGACAGTCAAGGAAGGATTGAAATCCCCTGGCGTCGTTTCCCCGGCCCTCACTTACTCATCCCGTACACCATCAACGTTGAGTCCAGCTACGCCATTCTTTGGCTCTTTTACGGGCAGCCAAGATGCCTTTGAAGTGATAACAACGGAGAGCGAGGATATGGCAGAGAGAAAGCTGAAGGGGAGAGTAGCCAACAAGTTCCAGATTCGTACCATCACTTCGTCGTAGTGTTTTCCTTTTTTTTTATCTTTTGGCAAGACGCTGTCGCGTTCATCGTTTTTTACCAGCATACGTAGCTATCATGGCACACAGTATAATTCATACTATTCGAATCCTTAGAGTGTTACGCGATCAAGAGACTTCACGGGTGTGCAGGTCAATCCAGGTGGCGATGCAGACACCGAGAGAAACGTGTGACTGCATGAGTGAATGATATGGGAGTCAAAGAAAATGATCAGTATGCCTCAAGGATGAAGAAGACACACCGTAGACGTCCCATGGCCCCCAGCACAGCACAATTCGCCCGTGAAACAATCAAACGAACCTTGAAGCGTCCAGCTCGAGGGGGAACGGTGAGGTCTCCTGAAACAGATACAGATCACGTCGGTATCAGATGACTCTAAGAACAGCCAGTAAGCGAAGTCCAGGACAGGAGGGAACACAGACGAACAAGAGGCGCAGGGGGTTGTTGAGGGCGATTGTAGGCACTGGTGACATCAAGATTGGAGGGCTGGATCGAAGATGGAATACGAACGGCGCAAACAGTGTGGCTTGAAACAAATCGTGATGAGGCTGCTAGAGACAAGGCGAGTCAGTACCAACAGTACGAACGCAAGTCAAACAATGTACCCGAGTCATCCCAACCGCAGACAAACGATTATCGAGAACCCAGACAAGGTAAGAGGGTCAAACCCAAGCAAGGAGATCCAGCACGTCGAGCGGTCACATTAGGATCATACCAGGCTAATCAGATACCGCATCAGTCACCAATCGGAGATAGGTTGGGAGTATTTCAGACTTGCCACATGCGAGTACAGAGCCACGCTTTGCTGTATTAGGCAACCGCTGGAGGACAGCGGCCCGGCGAGAAAACTCGGGAGCTTCGACTTGGAAAAACAACACTCAATGTTCAACGTGGAACATACGACGATACAGAGCGATCACTTGCCGTATTCTAATTGGGGTTTAAAAATTTGTTTACACGCGCCTTGAAATACTTGATGACACTGGCCAGCTCAGACACTCGTTGGCTGTTTGACTGGACCGAGCTATCCGTTGCTCGTGCACTCAACTCGGCCAGATCTTGGTGATCGAGTGGAGGTCAAGTACTATCAAGTGACTTGAAGGTTTCTGCCAATCTCGGTTGTCTGTCCGCAGGTGTCAAACTTGAATTACGTGCTGGACTCAGATGATTCAGAGTCGGACCTCGCCGTCGGGGAGGTTTAGATTCTCGGCGCGGTCGTTGTCGCCGCCCAGACTGACCCTCATCAAAGTCCCTGATGTGGGGCGAGGGAGTGATAACCTGTTGCCACGACTCAAAGTACCGTGTTCGCGTTTGGTGTCGGACCAGCTACTGCACATGGAGTTACAAACACACAAGCGTATGTACGTGCTACTTTTTATGACTAGCGTATTGCTGTCAAACTGTCATGATGGCTGGTTCGAAATGAGGCCATATGGGATAGAGCGGAGAATGAATTGGGTGTTGGAAAACGGGGGGCGGCTTTTGTATTTTTGCTTTTTGCACCTGCACGCTTTTCAATCCGTCGCTCGTTCTCGCACCACCTTCTTTACACTCTTTTACCATGTTCGCTCGCCGCTTCCTCGCCGCCGTGGCCTTTGTCGCCGCCTCTGCTCATGCACAGCTTCAGATCAGCAACCCCAGCCCAACCTCTTGGTGGGGTATGTCTCAAAATCACATTTTTACACGCTATCCTCTCACATTCTTTACTTCATTAGTCGCGGGCTCTACAAACACACTCCAGTGGAACTGTAACGATGTTTCTTATTCCTCGTACACAGTCGTGTCAGTCTCGTCTTGCCTTATTCCCTGCTGTTGAACATCCGTGGCTGACTTCGAGGATGGGCTAGCGTGTCCAACTCTGACTCTTCCATCTTGGCTGCCCCTCTTGCCTTGATTGCTTCCGTCCCCAACTATGACTGTTCCTATACCGTCAATGCCCAGCAGTCGAGCTTGGCTGTCTCGAACAGCTGGACCCTCGCACTTGCAAACCCTGTGAACATTTCCGATGTGCGTACCATTTCCATTCTATCCCACATTTTTTCTCGGTTTTGGAATGGCAATGTACTCAATGCCGTCTGTCTGTCATCCAGATCTACGCCTCGACCACATTTTCAGTTGAGGCGGCTGGGTCTGCTTACCCTACCTCGTCCTCCGCCTCTCCATCTGGTTCCGCTACTGGAACCGTCTCTGGCGCCTCCCCGTCATCAACTTCAACCAAGACTGGGGCTGCTTCTGCCAATTACATCCCCGTCGGCATGAGCATGGCTGCTGCCCTCCTCCTCGGGCTCGTTGTCGCGTGAGGGAGCATAGTCACAAGCATTGGAGATGTGTCGATGCACCCTTGGAGCTAGAAGGGTGAAAATATATATTACAACCATCATCACGGACTTGTCTAGTGTTCTGACGAACGTCAGGGACCCTGAGTATGAATTTGACCCTCTGGATACTTATTATATACCCCATGCAGAGACATCGTCATGAGTGGGATGATTGCCTTTTTCTTTCTTTCTTGCATTACTTTGTTGAATATTGGGATACAGTTTGTCATCTCTGAACTTTTTTGCGATTGTGGCGTCGACTATTTTACTTCTTTCTGACTTGCCTTGTTTCCCCCTCGACCTGTTGTTGTTCGTGTCCTGTTGCGATATGGACATCGTTTACTACTGTCTGCCTTGATGCCCAGCGCTAGGATATGTTGATCGCAAGGTGTTGGTTAATACGACACGACAAGGAAATCTTCACCTGCCAGTGATCCATTGTGACTCTTGTTTCCTTCAAGTTTCACTATGGGTCAGTTGTTATATTCATCGGTTGCACGTACAGTGGCTTAAATGTTCTAGCCATGGACTGGCTTGGGATGGGCAATAGATGTTGCTTTCTCGCTCGACTCTGAAGCCCTCAATGGAACAACTGCGTTGCACGCTTTTTCAAAACCTCTCACTGGCACTGATTGTTGCAGGTCTCTCCTTGACCGGCGATCATCGTGACGCCTGCGCCCACTTTCACTCGCGCCGTCGCACGTATCGGTGGTGGAGGTGCGGCGTTTTCATTCATTCAGAACTGATTTGCTTTTTTCATCGTGTCATGGGAACGCATCTCGTTGCTACAACGTCAGCATCGATTTGTAGGTTGTACCGTCTCTTGGGTTGCAAGGCTCACAGTATACTTTGTGCGCGCACCAGTTCGGAGGCGAGTCGATCTCTCGTCTTGGGGCAATGGTCGCTAAAAAGGGTTTCACCTGTCATACAGTGTCTGAGACAACAGGAGACAACGGAGAACTCGGACACTTGTGCCCATCTATCGGCGCATATCACGTGTGAGAGCTGATCACAACACACATACATACATGTATGTCCGTGATCCATGATGCCTCCGGGAGCACTTGAGGATGACGCCGTTTGGGTGAGCTGTTGATTTTCTCCCTCTTATGCAGGTGATATTCGATTGATGCTTTGTACTTGCTGGCTCTTCATCCATCCAAGGTCTCGAAAAGGTCACCGAGTCACTCGAAGCGTACCACCAGATCCTGGTGCAAAACGCCGTTGTTGTACACCAGCTGCGTCGGGGTCTGGGTATTAATCTCTCCCCAAGTTTTTTTCGGCAGGTTACGGTATTTTCTGGACACAGGAAATATAGCGATCAACTGTCAATGTGTTGGTATCATGTAGAATTGGTCCTCATTCTACCTTCGTTCTATCTATCTTGAACGAACCATTGGCTGATCCACACACTTGATCATCAGGACGCGTGCACAAGCACGTTGGAAAGCCTTGCGGACCAACATCTTTGACTCCCGATCTACGTCAATGATGTCGGAAGCAATATAAAAGCATCAATCAATTACCACCTGTGCAAGATGGATTGCCCGATGTGGGCCATTGATTGATGTGCACACCTGATCATCGAAAAATATATGCAAGTGTTGCGAGAAGAGATCTTGCATTCTCGAATTACATCGATGTTGACGGAAGGTTTTATTTCTGACGTCGTAGTGCCCAGGAACACCTGAGAGACCACATTAGCCGCGCTATCGCTACCGACTGGCTGAGTATGTTCTGCGACTGGGTATCACTCTCGATGACCATCTGACGGAAAGGATTCACCAATCAGGGGAACGGTATGTCGACTGACCAATTCATTCCTTCTACAATGTCTACTGCATGTCCACTGACTACTCAATCTCCATGACAACAATCTCGTCTTCGACCTCGGGATCGGCATAACACAGCCTACCTCTCAACCCATCAAACTTGATATTCTTCCAGATAAAGCCCGCCTTTAGAGCTAGGGTACCGTGCCAGTCTGCGGGCACCATCTGGCTATACTTGACGGCCCATGGATTTCGACGTATATCGATCGTGAATTTCATGACATGTTGATCCTCATTCGGATTAACCGATTTTCCTTTGCGTCCTCCCCAATATAAACCCCTCAATTGTGTCTCGTCACATACATCGACATGCAAGGCGAATTCTTTATAGCCCCCTGCTATCTGGATACCGATCTTGGGCCTGTAGTAGATGGTCATGTCTGAGACCGCGAGACCGGAAGGCTTTCCGAGCATCAAGTCAATACATATAATCTGGAAACCTGAAAGGGAGCTGCTGTGATCCAGCAGCGTGATGCGTGTAGCCGCAGTGACGGGATCAACACAAGGTGTCATGATCCCTACATCGAAAAGACGTGAATCTACAAAGCCTCGGTGGGTGAGGCAAAGGATAGGTTTTCCTTCTTGGATCGACGACCCATCGGGGGGAATGGTGAAAATTTCTATGAGCGATGTATCTCCATGAGTCCAGTCACGACGGCAGTCAAGAGAGATGATGTGTGTATCCGTGAATTCCATCCGAAGGGGGTGCATGCGCGCAGCGCGAAGCCACTTTTGCGGGAATGATTGGACCTAGTGTAAGTATGTCACTTTACGTGCATCACTCGTATAAGCAAGCGCGTCGGACCTCTTCGGTCCGCAATCTGGGGACTGCATAGAATACACCTGTTTGCGTATCGAATACGGTGCCTCTGGTAAACAAATCCTCGGTGGGGATAAAGAGGAATCGAGACTTTCCACCATGAAGGTCCACCCTGGTCAGAAAGCCGGAAGCCCAAGCTGGGGGGTCGATGGTAACCGAGTCATAGATCTCACCAGACTCGTCATTCAACCGAAACTTTAACAGTTTCCTACAGGAAGGTTAACGTGGGTAGAGTCCCTTTTTGAAATGGTTGATCGAGAGGACGGATGCGGACATACCACTTCGGATCCATCTCCAACAACAACACATACACGATGGACTGTCCTGCGACAGGCGACATCGAATGCACGTCCCAGGCTGACACTGTCGGTTCGTCCTGCTCCCACAAAACCTTGCGTGTATCCGTCTTGGCGCGAGGGTCGGAATCAAGTAGCACGAATCGTCTTCTCTGTTCACACCCCACGAGCCAGCGTCCAGAAATGAGTTTTTGGAACATAGACGATAAAGGTTCCCCGAGTTTGATTTTGATGCTCGATACCTCTCGCAGAGGCCGTGTTGTCCATGACTGTGCGAGCTGTGCAGATTTCAAGAGCATCCGCTCGAGAGATGCTTGCGATTGGGAGGAAGACGGTCCAGGGGGACGGGTCAAGGGCGAGTCCGTGTACAAGGCTCTCCAAAGCAGATCATCGCAAGTGATGACGCAAAACCACTTAGAAACCTGAGTTAAACTATAAGTATACCACGCATGCGACCGAAACTAATAGAAAGCGAGCTTACCGTCCGCCACCGGATGATGTCTTGAGGGTCGGATTTGCATAGGATCTTGAGAATCAGTCCTGCAGGGAGAATGGACATCGAATATGCCAGGTGGACGCAAACATGGGTAAATAGGTAGTCTACGATCTCTGACAAACATCTTAGATGCTTTCTATGTTTTGCACTTTTATCCAACTCATGAATGAGACACCTTATGGATGGCCTCGCAGCTACTGAGAACAGCTAGGTGAGGACGCTGCACTCCATGACTCACCGGTCGTGTCGTAAAACCCACCGGAGAACGAATGGGGGTGGAGTACAGGACTCGGTGACGAAACTGCAGATACAGCAGAGGCTGCTGGAATACCTGTACCGGCGCGTTCCCTCTGCGTCAATGTTCCCGACCATTCGGTCTCCATGACCACCATTTCATCTCTGAGCCCGGGATCGACTTCATCCTTTCCAACCCATCAAACACGGGACTCCTCCTGGTGTCATCCTCCTTTGGATCCAGGCCGTCCCTCCACCTGGTAACCACTATATCGGTATGCGCTGGTTCTCGATCGGATCGAATACAGATTGGTGAGGTCTTTCCTTGTATGACCCGATTGCATCAGACGATACCACCAGATCAGATTGCTTTCTCCCAACCTTGTCCGTCCTCTAATTCGATGTTGCATTTCCTGTCGGTGATACACAGCAACATCGCACTAAGTTGCTCTGTTCAAGTCCAACATGATCGAGGTCGAAATGCGGAGTGGAATCATAGCGCCCCCAGGATCTGTAACATACGTTCTTACAGCCTTCTATCATGATGCTCCATAAATTGACTACGCGAGCGATCGGCAACGAACGAAAACAGTTGAACATCGCAGGTGTTGTATCAAGAAGATGACGAAGCGCAGGAGTGATAAGCCACGGAAGTGGGATAACCTAAAGGCTGGGATCCGCGTTCTCGAGATACGCATGGTTTACTCATAAAGAAGGCAACGGGCTAGGATCCCATCTTCATGCGATCTGCTCCGCGATCGATGGAGAAAACGGAACGATGGGCCTTTTTTAGCAACAGTTGATGACGATTCGAGTCGCGCACATCGTACAATATTGTATTTCTGCTGAACATGGGGACTTCTTGCCTTCACCCCTGATCAAATCTAAACAGTTCCAGATTTGGAGATCTTGATAGTGGCTTTTGGTTTGCCAGACGTAGTTCCATAGCCCTCGATCTTCTCGACGACATCCATACCATCGACGACTTCGCCTACAAGACAAGTCAGTCTCTCGAAAAGGATTGATGGTCTGACGAACCAAAGACGACATGAGCACCATCGAGCCAAGAGGTGACAACGGTGGTGATGAAGAACTGTGAGCCGTTGGTGTTCTTGCCAGCGTTGGCCATCGAGAGCAATCCAGGCTTGGTGTGCTTCAACTTGAAGTTCTCATCTAATATCCATGTGAGATCTCACTGACGATCTCAACGCCAGTGCAATCACCGTTAAAAGTTTCGCCATAGATCGATTTGCCGCCGGTTCCGTTCCCGCGGGTGAAGTCGCCACCCTGGAGCATGAACTGGGGAATAATACGATGGAACGAGGATCCCGCGTAACCAAAGCCATGTTGACCAGTGGCGAGCTCGCGGAAGTTCCTCGCCGTACTTGGCACGACGTCGTCAAAGAGCTTGAAGGTGATGCGACCAGAGGGTTTATCGTTGATTGTAATGTCGAACTGAGTTGGGTGAGCAGTGATATTGAGATGTATGTGTGGAGGGAGTACTTACGAAGACGTTTGCCATGGTGGATTGTTTGTGCGTGAGATTTACTCACACTAGTACATACTGCATAAACAAATCCCGCCGGATGATGCCGATCAGAATCGGAGATGGACAGCGGAATTCGGGAGTGCTCAGACATGGACAACCGGTGGTGTTCACTCGACTTCGTATCGTCGAACGGCTCTGAACGCTTCGGTCGCAGAGCACTGGGTCGACCAAAGTGATCATTACACTAACTATACCACACCTGATAGATAAAGTGCAAGGCTTCTCAACATGGGAGATTACCGCAACGAGGGAAACCGCGTACCGCTATGATCAAGGCCAATGGTAAACAGTCGGTGGTCCAGGGCCGGAAAAAGACATCAACTGTTACTCTTGCGACAGCTGATAAAAGTGAAGGAGAGGAGGCCCGGTGCTCACAGTATGGATACATACCAGTCACGCACTTCAAGAGCTGATTGGCATCCCCAATCAAGGCGACTTGAAGTATCCTCATTATTCAAAAGGTCGCGGAATTGAAATTTCCGACCATCCGGACAGTCCAGTATCCACGACCGCGACTCCACGACCCTACCGCAACCATATCTAAGCTGTCGTAGACAAGCCGAGTCCTTCGGCATCCACCCAGAGGGTGCGCTGAGCAGCTATCAGGCAATACGAACGATCCACGGCCCGCAACATGTTGCGCTGTAAGTATTGTGGGTCGAGATGCAGGCGCGAAATGAAATTATCTTCTCGCATTGCTTTAGGGGTCCGCGGACGACATAGTCGCCAGACACCGCACTCAGTGGCATCGCGGAACATGAGTGTTGGATTGGCTATCCTCGGGAATGAGAGGGTTCTCCTCTTCGGTGCGCCAGCGCTAACCCTAGTTTCCAAGTGCTATAGATATTTCAATGGTGACGCTGATGTGGAGCTTGGGTTCGTAGTTTCGCATACTTCGTCTGCAGTTTCTCGAAGGGTACGTGTCAATGCTTTGGATTACAGAGTGAGAATGGGCATCGACTTTACAACTACAGGCGCGTCGCTAATATTCGCCTTCCTGAACGGCTCACTGACATACGTTTATATCGGGCTTCAGCATGACTTCGGAACATCATGAAAAGGACCACTGACACCCAAAAGTTCTGATTCTTCATCGGCCTCGACAAGGTCCTCGCTGAAAACGCTGCCCGCGGAATATGTACTGGCGATAGATCCGGCATGCTTCCAACCACATATACTCCTCCATGCAGAGCTCATGCTCATTCCTGGGTCGAATTTGAGGGAGGAAAGTGGACAGTTCGCGGCGTTCCACACAATAAGATGTCCCTTACGTGATCGACGGCCATGACCCATGCATGATGAGAAAGCGCCGACCGTTGGATCAGTTGAGCGCATGGCGGAAGGACCGTAGGTGGAGGAAAATGCGGCAGATGGTGCCTTCCTGCGTGTCCGACGAGGTCGTGCGCGAAAAATTGCCACGCGAACCCTCCCAGGACGTATTGATCCGGTCAAAGTGATGGCGTCGGGGTTGTTCTTACACTATAGTTTCATCATCGCTCTGAGCCGGGTCGTTCGTCGACATCTGTGTTGTTAGCCTGGGTCCGGTCAACGGTAGTGTTGAGATGCATGTGTGGAGAGAACATTCGCGAAAACACGAACTAACAAACAAGCCGATGGACCAAACCTCGGAGGCGGACAACGGAATTCGGAAGTGATCAAACCTTGCCTTTACAACTTTTCTGCGTCATCGCAGTGTTCGCTCAAGTGTCTTTATCAACATTGTATTGGAGCGTGGTATGCTCATCAGCCTCAGAGCACTTGGTCAACGCCCAAAGTCACCATTACCAACTGGACTACGTGGCGCGGTTGAGAGGAAAGTTCAAGGTTCCGGTTCTGCAATTGGTCAACTTGGGCCGGTGTCGGATAATCCCTAGCGACCTCCTCTCCGGTACATTCAACAATTCATTCATTCAAAAGACGCACCACTTGTGGTCGATCATATTGTGCTGTGTCTGTCACCTGACTAAAAGTGCTTAGGGGCAGTAGGAAAACAGGGGATCCAGACGAAAGACACGTCTATGTTGGGACAATAATGCCTGACTCATCTAGCTTCCAGCTTGTAATGCCCGCCAACGCTTTCCTTGATAAACACCTCAGGACCGCTGACAACTCAGTGCTTCTACCAGCCCTTCCACAAGATCTGTGCTGTACCAACCCAAACGGCGGGGTAGAGACTGCATTGTCTGCCATCATTCGCAAGACGCAAACACAAACTGCAGTTGATTCCCTCCCATATCAGCATTATCGACTTGTCCTTTGGTCCATAGGACGCCCACTCACGACATTCAGGTGTACGAAAGAACTTGTGACTGGCGTACTGGACACAATGAAAGGTTCGTCGACCCATGCATTCTAGAAAACACCGCTAATACCTGGACACAAAGTGTACTGCAACGTAGTCGAGATCCTGCAGTGTGATATCAGCGTTGGGAACATTCTTTTGACCGACGAGGGCAAGGGCATATTAATCGACTGGGAATTGGCCAAGAGGACGGACAAGGTTGGGAGCAGGCAATTTGGTCGTGTGGTGAGCCGTTCGATGCAACCAAATCATCGAGCACTGATCACAACTCTGCTAGGGAACTTGGTGCTTCTTGTCTGCAAATATGATTATGAATCCTAAAAGAACGCACGCGCTCGTGGATGATATTGAATCATTCATCCATGTCCTCGGATGGACAACTCTGCGCTTCCTCCCACCCACTAAATCCTATACGGCGATTGATCGTAGCCGAGATATGTATATGTTTGATGAAGATTTCTGGTGCCAGGGCGGAAAGAACAAGTGCCACACCTTGGAGACAGGTAGATATCCTTCGAAAACATTCGAACCGAGAGAGTCCACCCCACTTTGGGACCTCCTCCAGATATTGAGTTCGCCATTCAAGTCTCTCTATGCCGACCCTCCGAGAATAGAAATTCGCAAAGAATACGAGGAGTTGAAGCGAGAGTTCCCTCATGACGAGGAGGTATATCGGAGCCATCTCGTCCAAACGTATGAGCGGGACATGGAACGCTTGGCGTCTTACTCGTGGTTTATCACTACCATCGAGGACGCGTTGGCAAAGGTGTCTTGGCCCACCGACGACAGGGCCGTTCGCGGCCTCCTGATCAGTGAAGTATCTCTGACAAACTATCAGAAGGAGTAGCCAGTTGCAGAACATACCCAGCCAGTTGGAAGACTCGAAAGTGTCGCCGACTAAGTTGGCCATATGATACACTACTTCCAGTGTTACAACGCTAGTTCGTTCCATTACTGTGCGGAGTGCAAATACTTGCAAACAACCGGAGGATGGAGTCCATCGCTAGCCTAACCCCCACTTTGGCTTCACTGGTCCCAGACCCAGCACCCACAACGCAGTCAGAGCCCGTGAAAGCGTTACCAACGCGCTACGAGTGAAGTGGGCGCGACTCCCCTGGTGCAGATTGAACGTAGGTGTCGTGCGCTCGCTGCCTGTCAATGTGAGTCTGGAACTTCATCATGTTCTGCCTAGGGACATTGGGATACATGCAATGGATTGCACCGCCGACGCATCTGGAAGCCCCGAGCGAAAGTTACGTCATGCTAGTTAGCTTGTCGTCTCTCTTGTTTGCGAGATTCCCAGCTCCTTGACGATGAACATGAATGAATCAACTTGGCTCCCCTACAGCCTTCTGCAACCATCCCATAGCAATCGATCGTGTGCGTGCTATTTTCCTCCGCTTTACAGTACCAGACTCGACGATGGTGGCTATTTTGGTATTTTTCCGGGGTTGTGACACAAGATTCTCTGTCTCCTGGATGACAACACCTAAACTCTTCGAGCACTTCACCTCCAATGGAGTTCATCTTCAGATCGTACATGACACTATTTGGCATAGCAAACGCAGCATGCTTGCGTTCTTTCCAGAATTGGCTAATGAGAGAGCAATCCAGCCTTGCAGAATCGCCCTCACCATGAGTAAAGTTTCTGCCCCGGAGCCTGAATCGGGGAACGGCAAAGTCGGTTGCCCTGGAAAATACTCATCGAAGCGTCGATGAGTTCTTCCCGGCAAAGCACCACTACCAGCCCTCGTCAGGGATCCATTCCATGTTGTCCCCACAGGCAGGACACAAGGTCCGCCCCATGACACATTCGTGAGCGCTCCTTTATTTCTTCTCCTTAGCACTCTTGTGACAATGACCACGCCTTCAGATAACTGCTCATCATCCCAGAATGGATCCCTGTTCATCACCTTCAAAACCAGATATCTCGCTGTACGATCGCGCCCAGGATGGGGCAGCGGTTCCAGACGAGATGGTACACTGACTCCAACCCAAGCCCAACACGACCACCGACGGACTTGTCCATGATCCGCAGAATGCTACCAGACAGTTGTATGGCTGAACTGAATGAATCCCTGCACGGAATGGACGCTCGTGGACAACTTTGGGACCGCCCCCGGACATTGCATTTGCCATTTGAGTCCCTATGTCGACCCCCCGAGGATGGAACTCCACAAACAATATGAGAAGTTGAAGTAAAAGTAGCCTCGTGAAGAGGAGGTATATCAGGGCCATCTCGGTCCCTTGACCAGTGCATTCTTTCTGACCACCTGGAAGTTAGCATACCGATTCTACATTGTACAAACCTCACCTCATCCACCTTTTATGACTATCGTTCGAATCGTCGATGCATAAGCGGTTCCCAAACCAGTGTCTATCGGGATCTGAGCCTTTCGATGTCTTGGAAATAGGTACTTTGATCTTTGGTGTAGGATGTGCACGAGAGATCGCGCTCCTCAAAGCAGATCGACACGAATGTTCAGCAAGCTTATCCGACATCTTCTGCCACCTCTGCGATCGTGGAATCATCGTCAAACATGTGCCTTGGCTCCCTCAAAACAACCCGCAATCATGTCATGGGGATCGATGTGGCGCGGGCGATTGTCGGCAAGGCTTCGATACAGAACGGTACCGACCACGGTACGCTGGGCGGTCACAGAATGATGACACTAACATTGTACAAGCTGTGCAACAATCGTCTCACGTTCTCCATCGATGATACCTAAACAGTGCCAGACCTGACAATCGTGATCTTTTTCTTAGTTTTCCCATCTGGAGTCCCATGGCCCTCTATCTCCTTGACGAGACCCATACCCTCGACGACTTCGCCTGCAAAGGAGTTCATATCCAAACTGCCTCACGCATGAGAGCGACATACCAAACACGACGTGCTTGCCATTTAGCCAAGACGTTTCGACAGTGGTGATGAAGAACTGCGAGCCGTTGGTGTTCTTGCCAGCGTTGGCCATCGAGAGCAATCCAGGCTTGGTGTGCTTCAATGTAAAGTTCTCATCTACATATCCGTGAGATCTCAGCGATCATCTCAACTCTAAGCGCGGATGCCAATCACCATTGAACTTGTTGCCATAGATCGATTTACCGCCCGTGCCGTCACCGCGGGTGAAGTCACCACCCTGGAGCATGAATTGGGGGATGACACGGTGGAAGGAAGATCCCGCGTAACCAAAACCATGGACGCCGGTAGCGAGCTCGCGGAAGTTCTTGGTTGTTATCGGCACGACGTCGTCGTAGAGCTTGAAGACGATGCGTCCAGCGTCCTTGTCGTTGATTGTGATGTCAAACTGGGAAAGATCAACTCGCGATCTGGAGAGATCGGAAGGTGACACGTACGTATACGTTTGCCATGGTGGATTGAGAGAGAGAAAGAGAGATGGCAGCGTTGGTGTTTTATCAGGAGTCTTTCGGACGATGCCGGTCTAGATCTCACCCCAAATCAAATGGAAAACAAACATGAACAAAACTCGCCGTTGTCGATGGTGCCACCCCAACACAATCGCACGTGCTCGCCATTTTCTACGATGAACGGGGTGCATACATATCGATCTGATAACATCCCCGGATCGATCCGCTCAGGCTCCACACCGGCTTTGACCTAAATACCCAACCAGTACCACGCTAGCGCATTGTTTTAGACAGAGCAACACCTCGCTAAAGAGACTGGCCCGCGCTCGAGAAAGCGCATGGCCAGTCGTGGTTGCTAACACCGTAACAGGCCAATGGTCATTCTCTACGACCACCCAAGTCAGTGTGACGCGATCATGACACCCTCTTTCCAAACTTATTCACGCATACTGCACTGACTACGGTATCATGATGAATCCCCGTTGCCCACGTTCGACACGGTACCTGGCCAGTCTGAAAAGGAAGAAGCCGCTCGAGGTTTCAATAGTAAACCTCATCGTATATACACACACTCGGCAGGCATCCGATGGAGATCCTTGCGCGTTTTTTTTCAAGGGGGCGAGCCTTCGGACGACCCGCCCCTTGATAGAACTCGGGAGACGAGGACCTCTGTCGTTTCTTGGCACCATCGCTTGCTCTCCTGGCATTGTGCCCACTGGCAGGGATGAGATCACCTCCTGTGTGGCACGCTCCGCAGTTATCCATGGCGGGAACATAGGATTTCCCCCTATCCGAGGTTTCTTCCTCGCCTCCAACCAAGCCATCGACCTCCATGTTCCTTGGGACGTCGAAAGCGCGAAGTCACAAGACAGGGGATAGGGCGAATGATGCGCCTGAAATAGGGTTCAACACCGTGACATTGAATTCAGTTCCAAAGTTGGACCGGATGTGTTTGGAACCGTTCGCCATCTCACTGTCTCTCTCGAAAGACGGCTGAGTTGGTACGTCGGGAATTCAAGCTGACATCTGCAGACAAGCGACGCGGTGCGAGGTACGACGATTTGCCAGTGCTCATGCAACGGCGTCTATTCTGCCCTATTCCAAGTGCCGGGTGGCACCTCGCACAACCTGGGCACACGCATAAGTCCGATTCTTGGATGTGTACTTTGACATGTCAAAAACTGAAACTCACCCAAGTCTACCGTCTGCTGGGAGGAAAAGCAAATCGGACCGACATGCTAGTACCGGGCCCCAGCCCGGCACAGAACACCACCAAAGTGGTGAACGCGACTTGGTGGCATACTCGCAATTACCAAGTAGCGTCAAATGTGCGTCGAGTCGAGGCTGTGCCAGTGGGTCGCGTAAGCTAGTCCCCAAGCAGACTCAGATCTGAATCGGGCCGACGGTCTATCTCACTGCAATAGAACCCGCGTTGGGATCTGTATCTCTGTTGCGATGCATAGATCAGATGTTCAACATTCAACATTCAAGCCCGAGCTCGTTGTCACCCCCGCTCTCAAACAGTGAACGTGGTCGGATGACGTCCTTAGACCTAACACGCATTTCGTTCGTTGAACGTTTACTTGCGTAAGCATTCTTTCGCTCACTGACTAAATCATATACGACTCGTCGTCGTTATGAATAGGCAAAATGACCGAGTCACATTGGAGACGTGAAGACTAGACGAATCGCCATATGGAAGCCATCGCGTAGGAAGTCGCAGACGTTGGCCGACGCCCACCTACTCTGACTGAGTTGTCACAACCTCCCTCGGTACCTCCTCGACGTCTTCCGACCCCTCGTCCTGCTCTACATCAGCGAACATGATCACCGTCCCGACAGCACCGTGACGGGACGACAACAAGCCGAACCCGCTGTCGATCCCCTCACCACATCTACCCTGAACATCGCGCGCGTGCAATTCTCGGATGCTCATGACGAATCGAGGGGTGAGAATGAATATGGGGACATATTGCAGGATCAACAGGATCTGCCATTCTCCTGTGAGAATCTTTCCCCAGGCAACCAATGCATTGAGGAGGGAAAACAGAGCGAAACTATGACAGAAACTTGGTGTTAGCTCGGTTGGTAATATTTTGAGCTCGCGTCGGATGGCAGCGGAGGAGAGGGAAAGGATGAGAGAGGGACGTACACAAAGAAATAGAGGACTCCCTGCTTGACGAGCAAGTTCATGTACCGATTGAGTTGCCATTGCTTTGTCACATGGTGCATCTGGAATGATTGCCGTACTGATTGGACAATTGAAAGGATGCATAGCGCTGCACAGTGAGTCATTCGTAAAATGGCGCACACTTTCGTCAAAATGGGTGAGGTAGTTTGCACCATGCAAAATGAAAAGTTCAGCATCAGACCACTGAACACTGTGCAGCGGCCAACAGGTGGAGTGGCGGTGGACAGCTAGTTAGTGCAGTATTCCATTTATTTGACCAGTGTCAACGTACCAGAAATATTCCTCGGATCGCTGTGGACAGCAGCAATGAGGCTAGTGAAAATGATCTGCACGGAAAGCAACGTAATGAGAGCGCTGAGGATTAACCTCGATCGATTGTACATTGCCCATACGCGGAGGATCATTATGACTGTGGTGACCATTAGAGTTGCTTTGTCACAAAGCATACAACAACCCACAATCGGCCGCACCAAAAAAGAGAAGGAATAACCATCCATGGATTATAGAGATTATCGCACCTTGAAAGCACCCGCAACGGACCACGAATATATTAGACAGGAAATATTTTCAGTGAGCATGCTTACAACTGTTTAACAGAGATCAGTTGCGTTAAGAAACCCTGACATTGAAGGATGGACAAATACGCACGTCTATGATGGGTACATATGTCGGTATGCTTGTTCATCATCGGCATTGGAGACAAAAATATAAATACCTTCGCAGAGCTAGGTAGGAAGCTACTTCCCACTGGGGATCGGGTTACAGTTCGTTGAACCTCAAGTCATAGACGCAACACATACAAAAGGAGTTAACTCTATTGAACCAGTTGGAGTTAGCAGTACTCATCTTAATACAACCATCGACTTACATCAGGTTGAAAAGGCCGCAATAACGAACCTATAATAATGTTTAGTCTTCTACTGATTGTCAGGATGCAACTGGGAAGTGCGATACACACAAAGATGAATAACGTGGACATACAGGTCCATGGTCGGTTCTGTGGCATCATCAGGTTATGTTAGGCTGACAAGTGCCAGGTGTCTGCTGACCCAGATGTACTCAATCTAGATGAATCATCAGCGAGTAAAAAACCCTGTATATTGGTAAAAATCATACCTCATTCGAAAATGTAAGGACTGACAATGTAGAAATTGGTTGGTACATCGTATTCGAACATTCGAACAGAATCTATGGCTCACCATAATCATATCCGACGGCAGTAATGGCGCAAACTATGATAAATTTATGGTGTCGACCTCTCAAAACCCAAGGATAAACATACGGGTTACATAGTTGTTCTGCTGAAGGCTAGTCAGTGCGGACAGCGGTGCAGAAGGCATAATCTTGATGGCGTAGAACGTGTGGTAAGAGAAAATGGAAAGGACCTCAGACAGGAAGAAGGCACTTTTAGGATAGCAGATGGACTCCATAGGGCAAACTGACGTGTTAATAACTTGAGATCACAAAACCTGTTTTGTGGTGTTGTCAGAGATATAACTCCATCACATCAAAGCCATGATGTGGACGAAGCTCACCTGGCGTTGATGCATGCGGCTGCTAACACCTGAAGAAGGTAGGATGTAGCCACACACACATTTAATTTATCAACCTGGCTTGACTCCGGGTCGTGATTTATGTGAACAAAATACCCCAGGATCATATACAAGCATACTCACGGTATTCATCTAATCCTCGAGATGCTGGCCCCTGTCCGTCTACTCTGGTTGAGTTGCCTCCATCGGTACCTCCTCGACGTCCTCCAACCCTTTGTTCCGCTTTATAGCCGCGAACCCGCGACCAGACAACGACAAACCAAACCCAGTGTCGATGCCGGCCACGTGTCTCTCTGAACGTAAAGCGCGTACAATAAGGATGAATCGAGGACTGATGGCGTACACGGGTACGAACTCCAGGATGCGCATCTGCCGATCGAGTTGCCACTGGTTGGTCGCGTGGTATATCTGTGGTGACTGCCTCATGATTTGGATGATCGTGAATGTGCGCCACTGCACCGTGAGTAATTTTGCAAAATGTTGATCACTTGCGTATAAATAAGTGATGTAGGTGGCGCCACGCAATATGGAAAGTTGAGTATCTGGATGAATCACTGACCCGACGATCGGAAAACGAAGGAATGCACTCCGCGGATCGCTGTCCGTTCAAACGATAAACTTGGGTCAGTTTCAGGTTTGGATTACACATGCAAGTAATCGCGCCTGTGTCGTAATTGAGATGTGAGAGCTCGCCTGCAGCGCCTTCGGATTATGCGGGGTGCGACCAGATGACTAGAGTTGGAGTAGGACGGACAGTATAGACACCGCTGAAGAAACTGTCATAGATGCTGCAGAATTGGTACACGTCGCGGATTACAAATCTACACATCCGTGTCTATAGCTTGACCTTGACCTTGACAATAAGCAACATGCGCGCTCTTTTCGTATACCTTCCACCGGACATTCAGGCCCGACCTTTTCGCAACCTCGGCATGTTGCTGTACCACTTGCTACGGTACCACGTTGTCTTCCATGGAAAGGGCATACAATCAGGATGTCTGCGAGTTCATCCAGGGGAGGAGACACGGGTTGAGGAGCGCCTTCAGGTACCGCGTCGCCATCGTTTCCACGCCAAAGACCGTGTGGAAAGAGAGACAAAGTGGATCTACGATGTAGGTGAGAGCGAACGCGACATAACGGACGACGGGACTCCTAATTATGATGCTAAAGGACATGCGGACGGAATGTAAGTTGCCAATGGAAGGCGAGGAGTCTAGGATGAATGCGCTCACGAGGAGTTTCGAGTGTGAAATGGATGGGTATTTGGTGGACAGAAATGACCAAGGGACATCACTTGGAATGCCCTACCTAATTTGACGCGTCAGGATGCATCAAGCAAATTGTAGGGGTTGATCCCTGTACCGCTGGGAAATGAGGTACGAGAATGCGTGGACGCACGCTAGTAGACTGTCGGATGGTGTTGGTTGATTGAAGGAGGGAATCCGAGAGCCTCGAGGGCTTCTACAACAGAAAACAGTCGGTTTTGCTACGACGACGCATGAACGAGTGTCCTGAATGCAAGCCTGTTCCTCTACCCCAGGATGATCCGAGACCTGGGTAGTACGGAGGTATAATTCACGGAATTTCCGAACATAGTTTTGTAGATCTCGTGTTAGCGCTGCTCGGAATAAACGAGCGTCAGCGCGTCAGCCAAGGCAGCAGGTGCCATTAACAGTGAGGACCAATCGTAACAAAACTTGCGGGACCCAGTGATGTCCTTTGCTGACTTCGAAAGTGCCTGGTAAACAAGGCACTACAAAGTTGTGTGTACTGCTCACACTTATGGTCTCGTTTACAGTTGAGTTTCGTTCAACTCTGGCACAGTATGCAGGGTGGTGTTTCCCGCCATCCCAGCTCACCATCAGGATTCAAACATCAGCCCAGGACGGTTCCCGAAACCCGGACTTAACACCCTCTCAGATTTAGTACCCGATCACACCACGAGGGCAGCCCAGGAGATGATGCTCTAAACGGAACGTTGACGAACTAGGTGAAACTTGACGCACCCTTTCTTGATGATGTCCAGTACCGTACGCTTTCGGGCAGTGCAAAGGTATATGCCAGATTGAGATACAACGCACCTTTCGTTCATGAAATGGTTCCCTGTGCAGTACAACTACATTTCCCTTGACTCTTGCTTTGCGCGCGCAGTCCCTCACTGACCAGATCACATTTGACAATTCGTCTATAAATAAGTGAATTAATGCTTGTGTTTGAGGCTTGAACACGAGGCTAACCGCCATTTGGAGGGGCTATCCAGTAGAATGCACAGGACGTCGACCTACGTTCATCTACGCTGGCTGAGACGTCCCATAGGTATCTCTTTGATATCCTGTCCCGCGCCGCGGCCGAATCCGGCGTTGATTGCCTCACCAAATCTACCCCTAGCATCTCGTGCACACAACGCCCGAATGTGCTCAGGATGAATCGAGGTGGTCAGCGTGTACATGGACACCACTTCCAGAACGGTCCGACGCTATCAGCTGCCAGCCTTGTGTGGGAATGCTTCCTAAGCCAAAACAATGCATCGAGGAGGGCAAACAGAAGACCCTAAGACGCAAAATTACCGCGAGCTCGGCTGGCAGGTGTGCGTGCTCGGATAGCATCGGAGCAGACAGAGGAAAAGGATCGGACGGAGATGTACGCAAAAATATAAAGGAAACCCTCCCTAACGAGCAAGGTCATGAACCGATTGACCTACCACCGCTTTGTCACACGGGTACATCTGAAGTGGTTACTTTGCGAATATTGAAAGATCGCGAGGATGCACCGTGCATCGCTGCGTCGTGGGTGATGTGTAAAAATGGCAAGTACATTCGTCCAAATAGGTGGGGTGGGTTGCACCATGCAAAACGAAAAGTCCGAGTTTTTTTTTCGTTTGAAGACAATGAAAGTGAGCTTCGCAGAAACTCACAATCGGCTGCACCAATAAAGAAAATGAACACGTTGGGAAAACCCCGACAGCGAGGGTAGGACGAGTATGTACCTCTATGGGTAGGCGTTTGTCGTCGGCGCCGGGGGAAAAATACCTTTTCAGGCTCAGGTAGGATCAATAGCTTGTCATCTGTGGCCTTCACTGGAATTCAGGATCACCATATGCTGCTTGGTGCCATGAGATGACGCGTCGTTGCGTCACAGCGTCTCAACACGACCACAAATAAAACGCAAATATCTCGTATTGCAAAGTTCTCGCATAGGAAACAGCGCACACAGCACTACATGTACCAGCTCGACTCCCGACGTTACCAGCACGCTCACACCCGCACCTCGACGACACACCCAAACACCTTCCTCACGCGACTCGCCTACTAGTGCATCAAACACAAACGTCAGCCCCGTCCGACCCCGAATACGACGACGAACCGCTTTCATGCACGCCCGGGTCGTGGGGTAACGCGCGCAGACGTCGTCGAGGTCGAGCTGGGCCACGTCGTCCGCGTCCTCGTTGACGAGTGTCACATCGGAATCCATGATTCGGATCTCTTCGCGTTCGTCTTCCTCGTCTTCTGCTTGGTCTTGTGCTCGTGTATCGACCTGGGCGAGACCTCTCTTCAATGGATCGATCCTTGTTGTCATGATGACCTCGTCGGCACGGGTCGGACGGTTCACAGACCCAGACGCACGCGCTCCGCCAACGTCGTCGTCGACCCGCTCCTTGTTCACCCTCGGCGGGGGCAGGTACGTGATCACGCGTGGCTTCGCCTCGGTCGTCCGCGTCACTATCGGTATCGCCCGCGCCAGACCAAGAAGCGGGAGTCGAAAACCTCCAGACTGCCTTACCCCATGCTTCTCCACGCGCTTGGCCGTCTTGCGCCTCGTTGGTAGCGTCGACCACTTGGCGTCCGGATCGTTGTCTTCGCCAAAGGCGTAGGCAGTGGGGCAACGCCGTGGTGCAGGAGGAGGTCCTGGCGCGCGAGTACGTGGGATTTTGCGCGGTGGGGTGCGTTCGGGCGACGCAGGGCGTTTGCGTTTTGGTTCTGGGGTCCGTATATGCGGTGGCGTGGCGTCTTGCCGACGCTCAGGTACCACAGGAGGGGGAGGGAGAGCCACGTCATGAATCCCCACGTCGAATGCGTCCAGTAGCCAACTCGGTGCCATTCGGGAAGCGGAGAGATTGTTGCTAGTCTTTGCGGGCCTGCTGTCCGCGTACGGGGGCGCAAATGCAGGTGGTAACGCTGGGGGCATGAGGGACGAGCACCTCGATACATTTACGAGGTGCCAGGTTAGAGAGGACCTTACCTGAGGCTGGGCCAGGGCCGGGAGAACTGTGATGAAGCGACGGGCGGTCTCCGACGGCGATAGGCGCGGCTTGGCGCACTGGGGACGACTGGGCGACTCGATGCGTTCCAAGGCCCCGTCTGATCTTGAACGGAAGGGGCGCATGAGCAGATTGAGCGACGTGATTGAGCGGGGTGGCTATATGCGCGGATGCTGGCTTTGCAAGTGGAATGGATTCAGCCTGCGACTTGCAACGTTCAATGTGCGGCGGAGGTGCGACAAGAGCCGTGTTGTGGGTGCGTTGGCAACCCTGGTGTGCCTTCTTGGTTGGTGAGGCACGGCACTTTGTGGCGTCAACAGCAATAGAATCGACCCCGAGTTGCCTGATGTCGTGTACGACCGGCTGGGCTACTCCGAGTCGTTGGGCTTGTTTCTTGAATGCCTCGACGATGGGTTTGGGCTGTGGTTTGGGGGGCAACATCGCCGGTCTAGGTGTCGACACCAGGGCCGGTTTCGGGCAAGGACGGGATGCGGCGTTGATCCGAGCGATACTCCAAGGATTTGGGCGGTACTCGACCGTCTCGTGTCGGCCCGACAGGTCCATCTCTCGGATCAAACGGGCATCATTGGAC